>BMAO01028124.1:0-53111 GCA_019973975.1 Trichonephila clavata
TTTTGTGAAATTGTTTACGAGAATCTAGACTCTCAGAAGCTTTGCAGAAATTTTGGTCTTTGAGGGTTAAGAAAGTTTCACCGAGTCAATGGACTAACAAACATGATTAGGAAATTTGAAGCAACGAGAACGTTAAGGAATCGGCCATGAAGGGGACGAAAGTGTTGTAGCGCAGGTAGTGGGTGATATAGAGACTCAATGGAAGAAGACAGATCGGCAGCACTAGTGTTCGGCGTATTAAATCATCTGTTGACCAACCTCGTTCACAGTTCATAAGATTCTTTGAAAGGTCTTACGCTACTATTCCTGTAAACTGTGCCTAGTGCAGCAGCTCTTACCAGATGATCTGAATTGTTGACAAAGTTTTCCGTTGTGGCATCTTGCATGAGTTGAGCTCCAGAATAAAATACCATGGAACATTTTGTAGACTAACGAGGCCCACTTTCATCAGGAATTAGCGGTTAACATGCACAGTTCGCGTATTTGGCTGGTACAAATCCACATCAATTCTTATAAATTCCACTACAAACTTTGAATGTAACGGTTTGGTGCGTTGTTATTGCAAACTTTACTATGGGTCCGTTATTTTTCGAAAAGCTCAGTGAGGCAGGCACCGTCACCGGCCAAAGTGAAAAGTTCCGTCACTTGCCATCAATGCACTTCATAATTAGAGCAATCCGTCATACCGTCTTTTCAAGCAAGGCGATGTGATACAACCAAAGTGTTTACGCTGGATGGTGCTCCTCCACAGACCAGTTTTGTGAAACACGTATTCCGCCTCCATTTCGGGGATGATAGAATCATTACCTGGATTTTCCCTCAGCTGGACCTCCTAGATCTCCAGTCATTAATCATTGTGACTTTTGACTGTGGAAATACCTAAAGACCATGATAAACCGTGATCCTTTCATATCTCTATTCGACCTTAAAGAAAGCTTAAATTGCCATGTGCTTAACATTTCCCAGTTCATGCTACTTTTAACAGTTGAACATGTGTTTTTTACGATTCCAGATGGAAGCAGACAATGGTCGACAGCATATCGAACATGTTTTTGTGTGTAAACTTTTGTATATATGTTCTGAATAAAGCTATGATACGCCACCAAGGGGGGATTGAAACTAATTGGTTTTTCCCCTCGATAAAATTCCCATCATTTAGTTCTGTTGCTGTTCAATTTTTATTCAATTCCACTGTATTGTTTTTGATACAGAATGCTCACAAATTTCAAATTAAATTATGGACACCCAATATATATGTGGTAGTGAGCTCTGTGGCTGAGCAGTAGTGTATCACGCTTTCACACCACAGATCCGGGTTTCACATCCTGGGCTGGACAAGGTCGACTCAGTCTTTCATCCGTTCAGTGGGTTGATAAAATGAGTACCAATCTTTCTTGGGAACTGAACCCTGGGGGTTTCCGGTCAGACTTACCACTTGGCCGAAACATATGCACATGCACCCAGGGTCTAAGGTCATGAAAGCTAAGCAGCCCTTGGCTTTCGAGAGCTGTTGCGCCATTGATTTCAGTTTAGAGAGCAGTTAACTATTCGTGGATAACTTTACATGTAAAAGATATCAGTTCACGGCGTTCCACTGTTACCACTCCCTTTTCAGAAAACACTTTGTCTCTACCTTTCGGGGGGGGGGGATGGTGAATCTTTTAAAGTAAGACAAAGAGGGATTTTGTTGCCTTTTAAGAATACGAAAATCTGAATGTATTCAGAGAACATTAGGGCAAGAGAGAATTTGCAGCTACTCTTCCTCCAGAAGAAGGCTGAACTGCAGAAGTCAGCATTGAAAGTCATGTTATCTGTTTTTGGAACTTTTCTGGGGTGATAACTCATGAAGACATAGTCGAAAATACATATTATTATCAGCCAATCAGTTCATGTCTTTCACTGTTACCAGCTTTTGCGTTTTACAAAAACTTCCTTTTAAAAGTTGCTAATAATTTTGCATCTTCACCAAATTGTCAAATTTGGACTTTTATCTAAATTTCATAACATATAGAACAGCAATCACGAGCTTAATGTCATTTTTAAATTCAATGGAGAACACTTTATCGCATTTAGTATTGCGTTGTCATGAATTAAGCCCACTGTCATATCTATAACACTACATTAGTCCTGTTCTTTGGATTAGATAGTTATTGTAATATTATTAACACAGGCAACTCGAATGTACAATCTTTTCAAGTGGAATTTAGGTGCACATAATTGACGGATATTGTCTTACTAGTTAACGTTACAATTATGGATACAACATAAATGCTTCTAGTTGATTCGACTTGCCTACTACATCAATACATTGATCATCAAGAGCAATTCCTTGACACTTTTGAATGGATCTTCTAATTGAGAAATTATTGAATAATCAATTTCAAAGGAAAACAAAAACGATTTCTTTGATCGAATCTCCTAATTCAGTGCTGTGGACAACTTGCAAGAGTTCATTATTTACCGTCTGTCGTCTTTCAGGCATAATATCATGATATCATCAAAAACAATCTCTAGAAATTTATTTCATACTAACTTTTGAATCCACCGCCTCAAACGTTGAAGATGCTGTTGTCTTAAGTGGTGTCTAAATGTGCATGCCCGGACAGTTGATTGTGACAGGCTACAGCAGGGTTCGGCAACCTATGGCATGCATGTCATATAACACGCGGTGCAGTATTCTCAGTGGCACACACACACACTGCATTACTCTTTAAATCTGTCAATATCTAAGTAGATGGAAGTTGATAAATTTGAAATGGACCTTATTTGACAAACATCTCAGAATTACGGACATTTACGAAGCTACGAAAAAATCTGAAAGACAGCTCCAAAGAAAAATTGACATCTATTTTGCAAACTAATGAATGTCTTTGCTGGGGAGATATAATTATTTAAAGAGAAAATTGAGCGTATTCTGCTCTCCGCTTTTGGTTCTATATATCTAAGTAAAAAATGTTTCCTCAAATGAAAAATACTTCGAGTCCGCAAAGTAATTAGTTTAACATCTGGATGCTCAGAATCGTGTCAAATTGAATGTCACTTATTATATCTCTGATTCTGCGATATGAAAGTAGAGTAGAGAAAGCACAGATTCGCATTAGAATTTTTATTTATATTTCTGTTTAAATGTAATGAAGGAAAATACTTATATTTTACGCGCGCGCGTTGTCTACTTGTTATTTTAATCAGTATGTTTAAAAATACATGTACAATTTTTTATTTTTTAAATTTTTTATTGAAGAAATAGTTATGATTTATATGCTGATTATATTATGTAAAGAGACTTCTTAAAATAATGCAAAATTAATGTATAGTAAAACTGTAAATCTAAATTATGGTTCAGTGTTCTCGAACTCCCCATACATTATCGTGGGAATCGAATTGTTTCAAAAATATCCTACTGTGTGGCACGCTGAATTATATTGGTAGATTAATTTGGAACGGCATAGCTATGAAAGGTTGCCAACCCCTGGGGTACAACAACATATGATATTTGAAAATATGCTTTAAAGAATTGAAATTTCTTTTGTGTGCTATACTTTAATCTGTTACGATGGAAATTCTAAAAAATTACTGTTAAACGAAGACTAATTTTAGAATTCGTAAGATATCATGTAGTTCGTATAGAAAAAAGTATTAGTCAATACCTGAATCTTTGAATTTTCCATAAACGTTCATATTTATTTCTATTACTTAAGACTGTAATATATTATCTTTTTTGTTGTTGTTCCTAACACCACCCGATAGATGGTGTTAAATGGAGTCCCACGAAGTTCTGTGTGGTAAGAAGCTGTGTTACGTCTAACATTAGACACATCTTTGAGCACCAAACAGGTCAAAGTACGCTTTAGCTCTATTCTATCTCAATTTTGAGATAGACATCCGGGGGAAACTTAAAAATCAGTCAAAAAACAATTACTATTTATTTCACTGTAAATAAATTTTAAAAAAAATCAAACTATTACGTTAATTCTTATATTGGGGTTTGTTATCAAAGCATATTACCTAAAAAACAATTTAATATATCATTTTAAAATACAAAAACTTTTATGTTATCAGTAATTTTAATGCGTATATTCGTAATTTAAATTTTTTTAAAAAAATAAGTGTTTAGATTTTTTTAAGGGAAAAAAACTAATCTAAATTTGATTTCTTCTCATACAATGTGTTGAAGTAGTTTTGTAGCTTTTGAGAACACCTTTAATATTTCTCTCAAAAATCCAAAGCAATAAATCAAAACTTTGTGATCCAGCAAATGCAAATAAGAACGTGTGCAAGTTATTCCACTTATTTTCGAAATTCTCTAAAACTACTTGAAAGCTTCCTCTAGTGTAAAAGAAGCTAAAACTTTTTAGAAAATAAATTATCCTCTAAAACTTGGGAAACATTTATCATGTTAGACTTCCGGTATTTCATATTTCATTGTTAGATAATGATATTTCTTCAAACTTTCAATAAAAATCATAAATCAAATGAAAGATTAAAAACCTCGTAAATTGTTTTTTGAAGAAATAAACAATAATATTCAAGTCAAATATAAGGGTAAAACATATATTTGAGCTTCGAAACAATTTGTAGAGGTTTTTTTAAAAATTTATCCGGATTTTTTTTTAATTTTTGGTTTTTTTTCAACGTCACACGTGCACTTTTATGCTGCTTGTAGGTTATTGTGAGTGGAACTCAAAATTTTCTACTTAGGTTCAGTGAGGAGGACAACAACTGAGCTGATTATCTACTCTCAAAACTTCTGTACCATAACAACGTGAGGACATAACTTCGATCTTCGACGGGTTCAACATGCATCATCCCCTCTACACGATGAATATTCATCTCGTACCAAGAAACGATTTCCTAACTCGTTATGTCAAACATAACTATTCCATTTTATCAGCCTCTTGTTTACTTTTAAAGCTGCGCCAAATATACGACAGTTTGAACTATATGCGAAGCACATTTTCGCTTAGAAAAATGTCTCGATTTTCATGAAAACTAGTAACATTGCAACTTATACATTTGTTTATAGTATAACATTTTAAAATTTTGAAAATATTTTATAAATAATTCATGTTTCCGTTTATCAAGTAAAAGTATATCTCATTTAGCACTAGAATATAGGAGAAAAAATTGCAAAACACATTTTATAAAAGGATAAATGTGTCAACTCGCAGATAAAAATGAGTAATATCATAAAATAAGTGATTTTCTACAGGATAGTTAAGCCAGAACGTAATATTTTTTTTAAATATTTGATTACTTATATATCTGAAAAAATATTCCGAATTCGGGTTCTATTCCGTTCAGGATCATGATCACATATGTGATTACGCGTTTCTCTCTCCAGGACCCACTGTATCATATATGCGATTGCGATTTCCCTTCTCTGAGGCTCATGATCCCACAGTTGTGATCAGTTAAAAACGTTTTTATATTAATTTTTACAAGGCACTAGTTTGTGGTTTAAGTCTGTTTTTTTTCCCGAATACTGTTTCACAAAACTTTGAATTTTAATATGTGCTTTCGACTCCAAGTTTTTAAAATTAGATCGGGAATATTTATGAATGTAAACAACTGCACATGTTTAGATTTTTCAAAAGATTCGGACATTAAAGGGTTTGAGATTTATTGCCCTCTGAATTTTTGTTTATATTTTGACTAAGTTGGAAAAAGAAGGGAAGCTTATAAGTTTATTGGACATCAGACATTTATAATAATAGTTTCAGCTTTTATATTATTTGTGGTACATATTTACATTAATAATTTTAATAATCAAAAGACATTTAAAAAGCAGATCTTTATAGAACAAACGTGGTGACCAATTTTTGACGAAAACGAATCCTACTTCTTAATCTGGTTCATTTTTAATTCAGTAAAAACAAACAACTCTTTTTCGTTGCTTTCACATTTAGAATCTCCGCAATCAGGAGAACAGAAAACATAATACTAAGAAAGCAAACATAATTATAAGAATTTAATAAAATTTTTAAAAAAATGATACATTAGCTGTTATTTAAAAGATTTGTACCAGTTAGAACCACATCAAGTTTATGTGAGATTAAATTTTTTGTTTGATATTTGCCATGTAGTATTTTATAAGTTTTGCGTCTATTTTATTTAATCATCAAGACGAAAAGAGTGAAAAAAAGTACTTTTTTAAAAAATAAAAACATTTTCTTTAAAACTCGCAATTGCTTTTTTTAAAAAAAATACAGCGGGAATTTTTTTACTGTACATTCAGATATTATCAATAATAATAAAATATAAATTTTAGCGTATTTGATTGCATTTAAGATTTTACATGAATTTTTAAATGAAATTAGGCTTAGAAGAAACATTCACTTGGTCATGCGCGTGCGTATACTCTCGGAACGTGTAAGCCTAGGAAAATGCTTCTTTCTCCTTTCGCCGGTCCTGCAGGAGTTACCATTAACCGAAGACAGCCTTAACATTAAAATGTTTCTTTCTCAGATGTTATTTATGCCACTGAATATTATAGAAAAAATATTATATTAGAAATTTAATACATGTCATAAATTTTTCATTATTTGCAAAATGCATTAGTTGATTGCTTATTAGATAAACTTGCGGAATTATTAATATTCAATTTCATTTCAATATCTCCTACAAAAAAGTTAAGTCTCAAGTTCTTTTATGGACATTTTGAAAATAATCACTTTTACATTATTTATCTTTTGAAATTGCTAATAAAAGTCACCGTTTAATTTTGAAAGTATTTCGACCTCGAAAACTTTGAATATATTTTAATAATTTTGTAATATAATATTATTTTTTTACTTCTTATATATTCAGTAAGCATTTGCATAATTAATTTTCTTATTTTCAAGCTTGAATATACAATCTTCTTACACTTTGCCCATGGCCACGGTAGCCGAGTGGTCTAGGCATCGGCTCGTGTCTAGCATGTCATGAGTTCGATTCCAGTACCACTGAAGACCCGCCGTGTAGGGGCGCGATGCCCGTTAAATCTGTCGAGAGCTCAAACGTCCTCCCATTGGTGTGGTAGTTAGGAGAAAGGGGGTGCCAGCTCAGGTGTCGTCCGCGTCACTTGACAATGGTTCAAAATTTTTCGGACCGTCCCCAAAAGCCCTCGTGTAGCTGAACAGTGGGACGTTAATATTCACTCACTCACTTACACTTTGCCCATTTTACTTATTTTTCGAGTCTCCCAAACTGAAGTTTGAAACCATTGATGATTTTCCTTTTAATATAAATAAAGGCTTTGAAAACAATTTTTTAAAACAAAATTGGTCTCTTGTATTAAATGACTGTATAAATCTAACTTTTATAGGGCTTGTCTATTTAAAATAATTAATATACTGAATTCATGCATATAAATATATTGTCCTTATCATTTACAGATAAGTCATGCCTGCAAAGGAAGCACTGAATTCTTATAATTTTTTACTGTCCAGTGATTTGCTTATTAAAATTAAAAAGAATATATTAAAGCTTCTTTTTTCAACTAGATATTTAAAGCTCTAGTTAGTTAATAAAAGCTATAGAATTTTAAATGACGCATTTACCACTTAATTACTTAATTTTCTTTATTTAATTTTAATTTCATGAGTAAAAGATATGTTTTATTTTACATTGTGATAAACTCGATTAATTTTAGCTTTTTTTAAGGCAGTTTTTGAAAAAGTAGTTTATTTTTATAAATTAATTGCGATGTTAGTAACCTACTGTTTATTTGCGTGCATAAGATGAGAATTTTTAGGTTTTTTAACGTTAATGAAATGTGCACAACTTGTATATGTGTGTGGACTTACTAGTTTAAAAAAAGAACATATATTAAGGTATCCGACTATCTTAAAATTGTTTTTTTTTCAATGGGCTGTGCATATTGCTATTTTAAACCTTAGAAGACCTAGTACATTCCCTAGGAGTTGGTATCACTTTTTAGCGCAGCACCATACAGGCGATACCAATTACAGCAAGCAATTTTGACGCCCAGTTTTCTCCCCAGAGGGAGGCACCTGAGCTCTTGGTGATGCGAAACAGTACTAGGATTTAATTTGGCCGAGAGCATCCAAGCCAAACAGACACTCTAGTGATCTTTTTCATTCCGCATAATCATACGACATGGCCACTGTCGATTTTCTGCATCATGAAAATCCCCCGACATGGGCCGGGGTCAAACCCACAACCTTGGGTGTAGAAGGCCAGTGACAAACCAACCACGCCACCCAGCCGGTATCTTAAAATTGCGAATTTTGCCAAAAGTTGACAATTTTTTATGACTTTTTTTTTATAGAACATCTTATTAGCTTTATAAAAATACCAAATTTATTATTTTCCGTTTACTAGAACAAAAACTATAACTGGTTTAGTAAGAGTAGATGCCATTACTTTAAGCAAGATGTCATACTTAAAAATGCGTTTTACTCGAAATGTGTTTTTTTGAAAATGCTCAAACGGGGCCAGCGATTGTTCAAAAAGATTTGAAAATAATTATCTGAAACTTTTTGTCTATGTTCTGTGTAATAGTAGAAGTGTTTTAACCTTCAGATTCATTAATCGCAGTTTTATTACAAAAATTACAGTTCCTTATGTGAATATAATCACTCTTTTTTAAAGCAATTTCATATAACAAGTGAAATAAAGTGCTCTAGCTTTTGAAAAACTCAAAATATCTCTTATCCTGAAGGTCACTTCAAAAAAGAATAAAATAGCAACACATGAGAATTGAAAAATTTAAAATTTGTTTACAAACTTTTGGTACAGAATGGGCCGCGTTTATGTTATTTTTTTGACAATTTTTGCCCATTTTTTCCCATTTTAGTAATAATAATTTCTTTATTTCTTCTTATTTTTAGCAAATTTTTCATAAAATCTACTTAAGAAATCTAAAAACAACAGAAAAATCCCCATATCTCAAATTTTTTTTAAAAAAAGCGGTCGCAACCAGTCGGATATTTTAAGTGAAAAACAGTTTTTTATGCATTTTCTGTTAGTCATGTGCAAACAAATTTAATATTTTAACTTTTGGATGCTTTAAATTAAGGTTTCTTATTTCCCGGGTTTTTCCATTCCCGGGTATGTAATTGTCGTTCCCGGAATTCCCGGGAATACATCAAAATTTAAAAAAAAAATAAAAACAAGTTATTTTTAAATAAAATCAATAATCATTATATAAGATCAGGATGCATATAAATTACAAAATTAATTCTTATTCATGTAATGAACTAAAAAGTACAAAAAATATATAATAAATTGATTATTCATTTTTGAAATAGGATTTCAGAAAGCATTAGCAATTGATACCTTTAACAATCAGGCATGGAAAAAATGTTACAGTTAAAGATTTTGTAAATTAAAAATCTCGTGGAAAAAATTCATATTTGACAAATAATTACTAAAATTAATGTACCTTACTGACTCGCATGTGTTTGAAAATTAACTAGTCAAAGCTGAATCAATTATTTCTCTAATGTTGCTACTAAGAGATAAATATTAATATATACTTGAAAACTCATTTGCTGCTGAAGTGCCGATTATGTACACTAAAAATATTAATTATTGTATTTAAGATATTTTATTTGTGTAGCCGATTTCTTGTTTATGCAATTGCTGTATTATTGTTACATAAATATAAATAAATATTAACATAATAATCTCACACGAAAGTTAAGTTTAGAAAAATAATAAATAAGAAAAATTGCGCAATATCTCATAAAAATATTCTCCCCCAAACAGTTTGTTGGTTCATTCCCTTTTTCAAATTGCTGATTCAATTAAATAGCATTAATGAATTGAAATTTTTTTCTTAAAGGGAAAAAAAGTGACATAAAGTCTTTAAATTTAGTGTCTGAGTAAAAGGTTTTGAATATTTCGTAAAATTCACATTTACTCATTATGATGCCTAAATGTAAAATTCACAGAAGTTATCAAAATTAATGTCTGAGACAGAGATATTGAACTCGGTTTCACTCATTCATATGTGTGAATGCAAATGATCATCATGCAGCGAATTGTTTCTTCAGAGCATGATACAAAAGCTGATGATCCTGTATTATATGTACAAATCTCTTTTTCGTCTGATTTTATAAAGAAAAAAATGGGGTAGAAGTTGGGACTAAAACAGACAGTGTACAAGATAAAAAAAATAACTGTCTAAAGCCAGGGACGTCTTAAGATTCTTTGAGACGCTAGGTCCAGATAAATCTTCAAATTTTTTGACGCCCTGGGTCCCTAAGCAAAATTAGGTCCTACTTAGATCTCTAAAAGTAGATAATATATAAAATGCATTGTCAATTACTCGTTCAAATGGCAGTTTGAAACAAATAAAGTTACACGACTCACAATCTCAAAGCCCTAGGCTCAAACCGGCTCCACCTATAGCTACATTTTGACTAAATGAATCGAATGGATGTTTATGGTATTATACTTAGGCCTAAACATGGACAAAGGTCATTACATAATAATACAGTCTTAAAACTTTTGCCAGTTGGCATGCAGTTTGAAATTCCCTGTTTTTAGGGGAATATGTATGGGAATAATATTTGTGGTCATATTAAAATTATTTGTATCATGATATTATCAACACTAGATCGCCCAAAGAATTCATTTTGACTCCTTTTTAATTTAAATTTGAAAGAAAATTACGTATATAATGGCACACCATTTCTTAGAATTTTTAAGAATTTATTTTTTTCCAAGTGAGGTAATTTTTTTATTGTTAATATTTACTAATAACTTGTTATATATTGCTGTAAATAATATTTAAAAAAATAAACATTATTTTAAGCAATTTTTTTTACACATTAGTTATTTTTTAACATTGCAGTCAAAATGACTGCTTTTGGGTAATATAGGTATGTAATAAATTTCAGTCTTCCTAGTGTTAAACTAGGTTCGAAGGAAGGAGGAAGCGAGGTCCCCATTGAGGGTGACGCCCTGGGCCCGGGTCCGATTCCCCCATGCTTTAAAACGTCACTGGTTAGATTCAGAGAGAGCTATTAGAAATATAATTGTCATCAATGTCACTTGACGTTTTACTTTACAACAATTTGAATGAAAAACATTCCTTTCATTTGACAGCATTTTATTTCTCATGGTGACGAGTTTGAAAATTTTAGGAATTTTTTTCTCAAGTGGCATACATACAAATTTTGATTTAAGGTAAATTTTTGAAAAAAAAAACGCAGTCTCGTCTGATACACGATTTATCTTTTAATTAGAAGTATACAGTAATTATTGTTTTCATTTTTAGTATATATATATTTTATTCTTTATAATACATTATACTATTCTTTATCTGAATACTATAACTGAAAGTTTAAATGCACTTCATCTTGTGAAAATTTCATCAGCATGAAGGAATCAAGCAAATTGAATGACGTTTGCATGAAATGCAAAATTAGTTAGGATGTGAAAAATGAATAGTTACAAAGTGATCCCAATTATATTGGCCAAAAAAAACACCTAATTTCTAGATGAACAGAATATATATTGTGCACTAAATACTTTTAGATGTACTTAGCATCCTTTGACTATTGTAAATGATTGTCCATAAATATAGATAAGCGATCGACTAATTGAGTTCAAATGAGGCTGCACTATCGGCTTCCGTAAGAGTGGAATGTTGCACTATGAAATACTCATTTGTAATGGAAAAAGATGAAACTATCATATTTATTGAAGAACTCAAATACATTTCAAGCAACACGTCAAACTGGGAATTATAGTCTCGAGAATACGTTATAGGAAGGGTAAGTCTTCAGGTAGTTCAATTTTCATAATCCAGTGCCCTCTGCTTAGGCTTCATATAGTGTTAAGTTATCGAGATGGTCCATGATATAATATATAATTGTATCTCATGACATATAAATGGATATTCCTTTGATATAATATTAAACAAGACACTCCGAAAGATGACGTTTACTTTCTGAAGAATATGAGTTCATCGTTATTGTTAAAATGTATCTAGACTTGTTTGCAAAGACCTTTTTTCCAAATACATGACATATTAGTATAGTCACTGTAATCAGAGGTTTCAGTTTTTCCCGTCAAAGGATCTTGCGCAAAGGAATCCATGCGCGTAATCTATGGCGCAGCATACGTTGGTAACATTGATCAAAAGGACGGGAGTAAATGGATGAATTTATATGCAATACAACTTTCGTGCTCTCTTCTACTAAACATTCAAAATTCTACGTCAATTAGGAAAATAGGTAAAACAAGAATAAAATGAAACGCAAAAATATACTTGAAAAAAAAAAGAAATTAATTCTTAAAAGGGTTCACCCATGTAATGGGTTCATAAAGTCAAGCAAATGTTTTCTCATAAAGTGTTTCCACAATATGTCTAAAATACGGTGGTAAAGTGATTTTTTTAAAATTCGAAGGCGTTATAAAGACGCAGGTGTTAGAAGAGCAAGCTGTTAGTAGCACTAAATTAAGATTTTCATTGTGTTTTAATTGACTTGAAACTTAAAACAAGTTTTTCTCAAAGCTGGGTTTTTCAAACTTTCCTCCATCAGATCTCAAGAACGGTTTGACCGAAAGACGTTAAATTTATTTGGTAGACTCAGCACATATATACGCACCAAATGGACTACGGTTATTCCAAAATTCTAAATATTTATATTATAACAAAAAACCCCATGCAATTCCAAACTTTTTTTAGAAGTTATCAAAAATACAATTTTTGATATTTTGAATTGAGTATAGTCCATTCTGTGCATTTAAGCAGCTTATAGATTAAAACGCCGTTAATTTTTTTTGTTTCATATAGCCAATCAGCCGGAATCGTGGAGGAAGTCAGCGTCCATTTTTTCGAGGAGGGTGTGTTCATAGCGATATAACTCCCGTTCTATGGAATATTTTTGGCTAAACATTTATATCATACTCTTAAAATACATATAAATAAATGATGAAAAACTCAAAGTTATATCTTTTTACTGGTCATCAAAGAAAAAATCGCTAAGAATGCTTAAAAATCAGGCCGTCACTTAGGTGAACCCCCTTAATGAAACTTTTAATTTCCATCTGACGAAATTTGTTCAGAAACATAAGGAATGAAAATTATGCACCATATCAAAGAATACCATAAATAAAAAAAAATGTTCATTTACAAAAGTTATTAAAGCGAAAATATGTGTTTTAACCTTTTTAAAGAAACAAGATCAAAACTAATTTATTTTTTTAATGAGACCTTTATAAGTAGAATTTTCATCATTGAATTGGTAATTTCACTTTTCATTTTCATGTTTATGTTTCAGATTAATTTTAGTTAAAGTTAAGTTTAGGATTTCAGTTTTTATTTAACAAATGTTATATATAATATAATCTTATTTGGATACTTCAAGAATTTTGTTGTCGTGTGGAAAGAAAGTAGCTTAAATCGACAATCAGACTATACACAAGTGTAGATGATGTAAAATAGGATAAGGTGGATTTTATTTCTAAAAAGCAAAAAGCATTTTGAAAATTAAAGAGTTTATAGGATTTAATAACAGGTAATTTTAAACCTTGTTAAGTAAATAAAAGCGACTTTTATGTAACTATTATAAAGCAAAAGATAGTTAATTTAGTGCTACATATATAATGCAAATAAGGACATAAATTTTTGATAACTAGAACCTATAGACCTATAAAAAAACAAGAAAAGGTCCGAATGCAAGACTGTTAAGTTTGTAAAATCTGTGATATACCGCTAAACGTATTTTATGAGATCCTAACCTTACCCTTTGTGCAAAAAATTTATACATAATAGAAATATAATGAAGAAATACAAGAAAAATATTGAATGAACGCTTAATGAAAAATGAATGATAATGCAGTAATTCATTTTTATTCAAGAAGAATAATGAACGAACGGAAACCAAATAATTCATTATCAGCTAAATCCAAAAAAACTTAAGTTTTTATTTGATCTGTATGCTAATAGATAACTATTAACACGTTTTGGTATGTTATAAAAATGTATTACTTAGAAATCAGTTAAAAATGTGTTACTTGTTATAAAAAAGTATTACTCAGGAATCAGTTAAGAAACAATCAATAATTCAAAAACACTTTTAAAATTTACCCCCAAAAAATTAAATTAAAAAAAAGGCATCAAATAAACAAATATGATATTTATGTGAACTGGAAATTTAAATACCAATGTTAAAAGCTTTCTTTCTCTAACAAAACCAACTTTTTAAAGAAATTCTAAAACTATTTTAAAACAATTAAGTAGAATTTTTTAAAAAGAGATAAATTGAAAAAAAAAAGATAATGTACATTAAGAAAATAGTATAAAAATAAAAATTATGATAAACCTTATTAAAAACTTTACTTTAAGTAATATATATATGAAGAAACTTAGTTGGATAATTAACTGTGAATATAATCTATTTGTAATAGATGAAATGATAAATAAACAGATTACTAATTTTTGTAGATAAATAAATATATTTTTCATAAATTGAGGTGTTGATATTGATACTTCAAAAGTATTTAAGTAATGTTAAAATTAATGACCCCTCTTTTATTACAAGTATTATATTTTAAAATATGATTATCAGTATTTAAATAAAAGTATTGCTTTGTTAGCTTTAAATGTGATCTAACCTTACCAAATACAGAAACTGGCCTTCGACAACAGGTTACTTACATAAAACAACAGTAAAAATAAACCAAAAATAAAATTTATTTTTTTAAAGAAGACACTTTTGAAATAAAAGACTGCAAAATTTCGATGCATTGTGAGAAGTTTGATGAGAATTTTTTTTCATTAGATAACAAAAAAAAAAAACCTTTCTCGTATTTATATGAAAAATTCAAGAGTCTAATTTTTCTGAAGCAAATGTAAAAAAAAAAGTATTCAGCTTCTTTATGATCTCCATTAATTCATATTATATCTCATACATATATTTTTATCTCAACTATAAAACTATTTCATGGATCTGTTCATTAACTATAACGTTACATATATATTGTAATTTATAAAATAACTAGCGTATGTTTACCCGTTCTTCGCATGGGAGAATTGAAAAATTAAACAATACTGATAGAAGGATAAATTAGTTTTCAATCAGTTAATTTTACTTGAATTGCAAATATAACAAAAAAAAAAGCTTTTTGCATATCTGAACAAAAAAAAACACGTTTTTTTTAAAAAAATTTTAAGTCTGTAGATCTTATAGCTGATGAAAATGATCTTTTTTATATTTATAACGCCCCGTATTTCTCTTGTGAGTCGATTTTTGAAAACACCTTCCTAAGTTGATCTCTGCCCAACAAAAGTAACACATTGTTATAAATTTTGTGTAATTAAAGCTTAAAATATACTGTAAATAATTTATATCTGGATGTGTAATACGTTAATATTACTTTCTGTTGTATTTATTGTATGTTAAAATTGCAATATTCGCAAGCAACGCCGTCCCTTACATTATAATGGCGATTCAATGGGAACATAACGAAATGTTGACGATAGAGCCAAGTTTACATCATTTTTGGTGGCCATGTTGGTAACTTGACGATGGATTGAACTGTGCAGAAGTCGATATGCTATATCGCCACCTGGTTTGGAAACTACAACAAAAAGGATTACACAAAAGCCTTTTCCAAAAAAGAATTCATATATTTGCCAATTTTTATAGTGATCGGTTGATAATTAAATCATAAGGAAAATATGCATTGAAATAAATTATCAATTTTTATTGCATTTAAGGTTCACTATTTTGGAGATATGGTCTACACATAAAAGATAGATAGATGCTGTCGAGAGCTTTTTTGTATACCTGATTATATACGAATAGCTCTAACGGTTTTTACAGCGCACTCCAGAATAGCTTGCAGATGGCAGAATTGTTTCCTACTTACTTGACATTTATCTTGTTATATTTTGGACACTTCACACAATATCTTTATAAATTATAGCCTATGTGTTATTCTGATGTATAAGCTATATTATTGTAAAGTTTCATTAAAATCCATTCAGTTGTTTTTGCGTGAAAGAGTAAAAAACATCCATACATCCAAACTTTCGCCTTTTTAATATTAGTAAGGATTCAATGAGTTCACTAACTTTTATATCAAATAAATTGAGGAAAATTAGTTATTGAAGGAGAAAAGTGAATCCCCAAAAAAGATTTCCTGATTAAAATCTAATTCATGCAAATAGAATTTATGCTTGAACGGAACCAGAAGCCTGCCACTAAACTTCACGGCATGCTTACGATAATATTTTCACTTCTTTATTTCGGCACTCTTCGTCCTAGAAAAATCAATCGAGAGGTCAAACGTGTTCCCAAGAGTGAGTAATTAAGTTTAAGAACTGAATTAGTATAACATACACACACACAAATTGGTTTTACGAAGTTTGCACTAAATTTGTCTGATACTTGCTGATAAAGACATATAACTTACCAACTAATCCTAACAAGCTATCAAGTTAGTTTTTAATTTTTTGCTTTTTGTTCTTCTTTTGAAACTATTTGTTACGTTAGTCATAAGGTACTATGTAGAATTTTGAAAACTGCTTTATTTAGCATGCAGTTTTATGTTTAGATATGTATATAATTTAATGTAAAACTTTATTACGCCTATTTCACAAAGTCTTAATGCCAAATGTATCGTCCTTAAGAACTTCTTTTCCTAAATCCATTGCATTGCTTTGTAATGTAGATTTTATTCCAAGAGACAGAAAATAATTCTTTTCTTTTTTAGTCTTATAGCATTGATCACTAACTAACGAAACTTAACAAAAAATGTATTTAATACACACATTAAACGTAGAAAACATTTATTTATGAAGAATAATTAGTAACATAATCATATTGTGTATTATAGAAATTCTTCTTTCCTTGTTTGAAATTAACATGCTATAAGTCGCTTGTTGCTTAACATGCTATAAGTCGACCCTTGTCAAATATTTAACCCTAAACATAGCAGGGAATTCTTGAAAATGGAATAAGTCTGTATGAATGCTTTCCAGTAATTTTTAAGAGGTTGGTTTCTAACCAATCATGCATTTGATTCTTGGTGCCACTAAATACACATATATAAGTAGTGCCACATCTGCTAGTATGTATAATATCTTTTCAACAAATCTATTAAGATAACTGGGATATCTGCGAGAAGGAAAAATGAACTTTTTTTGAACCAAATTTAAATGGTTCTCACTTACATAAATTTAAAGCAACGCGAATAAAATTTTTACGATGAATTATCTGTATATTTATGTACTTGTTAATGCAATTTTTTTTTATTTTAAAGTAAAAATAAATCTGTAAGAGCAATAATTAATCACTAACTATTTTTTTTATTTTCAAGCATGTTCTTACCTTTAGATACCCTTTGCATAAAATATATTGCATATATAGCTATAAAAGTTCACGGAGTTTTTGTAAACATAAGAATCCATAAAATGAACGAAATGAAATTTTAAAGTATAAAATTATAAAAATTTAAAAAAAAATAATTTAGTGATTTAATTTTTAAAAAAATTTTATGCAGAAATTGTGCTATATCTGAAATTTCAGAATGTTTATTTGAAAACGAATTCATTCACTTTGATAAAAATTTATTAATCTTGTATTATGCAAAATATCAGCAATATTGGTGAAGTAGATTTTGAGGAAAGTGTACCGGAATCACCAAAAAATGAGTTTTGAGAAAATTGCAAATAAATATATTTTCATCAATGATTTGTAAAATAATATATTTTAATATAATATAAAGTTATACCATTGTTAATTAGATTATTTTGCATCATTTCTCAGTTTTTAAATTGTAAGTTTAAAATTCTAGATTATTTAGAAGTCTTTTTAATTGCCTTTCCCTACTTCATCAATACGTATTATCAACGATTCACATCTTCTTCCATTTAAAAAACCAAAGTTTTATGCCTATAAGTTTTAGTATTCTTACTTCACTTTGAACATCATCATTGCAGGATATTACAAAATTCCTTACACATATTTTTATTGTTATAAAAATGCACAAAAAAATGTCTTTGATGAATTTACGAAGTTAATTTCATGTCTAATTTAAAAGGAACTCTGTTTTTAATAATTATAACAAAAAATCCCTGTTTTTGTATTAATACATATGAATATTTATTTAATTTAAAGAAAAACGAACAGTAATAAACACATAGAGAGTTATTCATAAGCATTCAAATGTAATTAGGAAAAATGAAATGTCTATTTTACACTCTGTGTAATATAGACATAATTAGGATAAGCCTCAAATTCTACTTTGTACTATATCCACTTGATTTATAATTTAAAAACTAAATTGAGCATTTAGTAATGCAAAACTAGACATAACTAACATTTCAAAAAACAAGATTTTTTTTAAAAAATTTGTAACAAATCATTTAAATTTTCCGTAATTTTTGCACAAAAAACGTACAATTTTTTAATAAATTTGAACATATAATATAGAAGAATTACTTTTTTCAAATAGAAAAATTAGTTTTTTACAATACATATTGAATACACTACGGATTTTGAAGAAAGTGTACCTGAGTCACAGTTACATTACTTTTAATAGAAGTAGCAAAGTGCCCTCTGTTTTTTAAAAGTAAAATAAAAAAAAATGCAAAATTGAAAGCACCTTCACGTCCCAGTTACCTTAAACATTTCAAACAAAAGGTGATGTGTGTGAGTGCGTGTGTGTGTGTATTTAAAAATACCCTCTCAAAACTCGACACAGAAGCTTCAAAATATTCAACCCGTTTAAATGTTCAGAAGCACAATATTTACAATATCAGTTTGTAAAATTTTCTTAAACTTCAAGATTAAATATAACCTTTTAACTGCCAATTAAAAGTTAAGCGATTCGCTCTCCACTGCCACCATTTTTCATATATGCGAACGTTTGCAGTAAACTGGAAAAAAATGGCACAAATGAGTAAATTGTTCTCTGAAATAAGTAAATCCTGAAACACATTTTCATTGTAATAATTTTGCATTCCAAAACCATTGGATTAATGTTACTTGCAGCAGCGCAAAGAAAAGAAGCGTATATCGGAAAGACGTATATATACGTCCAGGGCACTTAGCCCGTTGTTTGAGAGAGACTCATATATGCGTCAGTAGCAGCTGAGTGGTTAAATCAAAAAGTTCCACTAAACATTCCAGCTAAATATTAAGTTTGATCTTTTCACTCAATTAGAAGGAAAAAAAACCTGGAACTGAAACGGAGAGAGATTTGCATTCAACACTTTTCTCTTTCTTTTCTGGATGGTGAACATAGAACGTTGTTTTTTCTGAGGCCATCCATAATAAAGCATATATTGAATCAATATCACGAATAATATAATAATAGCAACGAAGCACGTCGAGAAAACCAAATTATGACAAAGCAGTCAGTGCTGTCCTCTTTTGCTTTTATTACATATACTGAATGATGGATGAAGCAATGGTGCATCCGGAAATAGATATCTAAGCTTGATGCTCCTTATGAAGGGATTAAGCCAGAAGGATTCGTTATTCCATGCTACATTCATAATACAATACTCTCGAATTTAATATAAGATGGTAATAAAATATTGAATAATACGTAAATCAGTCTATTGATTTTAGATTCATTTAGAAGATAAAAAATATATAATGAAACAGTTTTGAGACAAATATACTTTTTTTTCGTTATTTCAAATAGAATATTGGTACATTTGATAGATAAACTGTTATGAGTGTTAAAATCGATATTGATTATAATATTCTATGATCAGCTATAGAATAAAATCTCATTGTACTTATCCGAGAATGTTTGTTAAATTTGTTACTTTAATTTGTTAGTTTATTGTTAATTCCTAATTTTATACACTTTGAAAGACTAAGTTTCTGGGTCACTACAATGGGTAAATGCGTTAAGGCACTTATATAATCTAACTTTTAATTATCATCTATAACATTATGCATGTTCTATAATATAACTATAGAAAAGCTTTGATTGCAATAAAAACAGTTTTGAAAGGAGTGGTTAATAGTTCTTACCCTATAAATATTTTATGCCTAAGATCATTACATACAAATATTTCAGTCCATAATATTTTATTGTGTTAGAGTATGAAAAAAAATTATAACAGTATTTCTGATTTTTTTTTCTACATGAAATCTACATCGTTGTTATCTTAGAATGTGCATAGTATTAATGTATTGTTGACAATGCAGAATTTTAAGAAAATTTGTTTTTTTTTCCATTTCTTATCGTCAGTGAGTGAATATTAACGTCGCACTGTTCAGCGACGTTACTCGTAACTTTGAACCATGGTCAAGTGACGAGGACGAGCTGGCACCCCATCTCCTAACTACCACACCACAGCAATGGGAGGATATTTGAGCTCTCGACAAATTTAACGTGCATCGCACCCCTACACGGCGGGTCTTTAGTGGTACTAGGCTTGAATTCATGACATGACTGCCATGATTCGATACCTTAACCACTTGGCTACCACGGCCATATCGTCGGTGAAGTGTATGATTTAAAATATATTCTTGAGAAGTTGCTACGATATATTTTTCAACAATGCATAAAATAATCTATAAAAATAATAATACAATAAAATATTTTAAAAAATAATTTTGTGATGTTATTTTTCTTTTGGTGTGATTTCTTTCTTTTATAAGTATAATTAGTTAAAACAGAATAAAGTATTAGCTAATTAATAAAATTATTAATATAAATAAATATATATCAAAAGGTCAAGAAAAAATAATTATTTTTAATATATAGAGTATAAGTAGATAATCTGTAATTATTTTCCGAATATTACTGATGTTTTTAAGATACAAATAATTTATTAAAAACCAAATTTGGTTTTTCTAAAAATTTCCCATTCTTGAAAGAAAAAAAAAATGAATGTAAGATAAAAGAGTTTGAAACACATTCATTATAAGTTACATAAATATATGCTATATTTGCATGCATCTTGTCAATTTTTGTGACATATGCTTATCTTTACTTTACATATTTTTAGAATGATTCTAGATTTCTTAAAGTTTATAAAAGTCCAATGAATTTTGCAAATTAAAAAAAAATAACTAATTTAAAAGTTTAAAAACGGCTTTTATGGTAACACATTGTTTTTTTAGATATATTTTGTATTTCTTTAATTATTCATTTTAATCTTTGAAAATCTTTGATAATAAAAGTATACACATGTTTCATTTTCAAAAGCCTTTTTCAGGAATTTAAAACGAATGTAGAAACACAGAAACACCAAGAAAAGTTTTTCACTAAAGCAAGTATTTATTTATATAAACATTTAAGCTTAAGCCAATTATCAGGTAACATTTTAAATCCTATTAAAATGATACTATAAAAATAATCAATTCGAATCATGAAATGCATTTAATGGTAGAAGTCTTAAGTACTTTTGTTCACAACTGAAAATTGTACAAGCATTGCAAAATAAATCAGGGTTGAGTAGTACTCAAACTATTTCGAAACAGGTAACACACTTTTTTATGTTTTTTCACACGTGCTCTTAGTTATGTTATTTATTTACATTTCTTATAAAGAAGATTATTAGGAGACGATTGAGAAAAAAACTAAGTATGTAACACAGCAAAAATTTTTTAAAAGATACTTATAACAATGATAATGTAATGGATTTAGTATAGAAATTAATTTCAAGAAAGTTTAAATCGACTATTTTGAAAGCAAACATAAAAATAGCAATTTTTATTCCAACAGATAAAAACACAATTTTTAATTTGTTTACCTTTATTTCATTTTATTTTTTTATCCTACGTTTCATTGCTTAGGACATAAACTTTCACTTTTTTGAGGTTCGCGATAAGTTAAATTAGTTTTAAAGAACTTCTTTTTCACAGAGAATAGTTGCTGACTAACTCAAATTGTTTTACACGAAACTGAAAATAATGATAACACACGAATAAAAAGAAAACACTCAAAATAAATTTTATGTATATTACGATGAAATGCTTCCCAATGGATTTAAACTCATTTTTCTAAAAATAAAACTGCATCGCAATTTTTCAGATTCAAAGGAACCCGTATCAATTTTAGGTAATGTAGTTCTTCTTTTTTATTTTCATTGTAACTTCAAATACATATCTTGAAATCATTCACCATGAGAAATAAACAATGTTGTAATTTTATTTCTATTCTTTTCTTGTTCATTTCATCTAGAGAATTTTTAAAAGGCTACATTCACTGTTTAATAACACAAAAAATTCGTGAAATTTATTTTTTGGATGGTTATGGGTTGGGGGATATTTTTAACATTTTCTCATCCTTTGGAGAGCAGCTCTGTGTAATATAAAATTATATTTCCGTTTAGAAGGATTTGTTTCGAATTTATTTTTTGTTTTAGTTAAAAATAATGTTCAAAAATATTAATTTTACTTAAGATTATTAATATATATAATATGTACTATTGATTATACTAATTAATATTTTGAATTTACTTTTGTTTTAAATTTATACGAACTGCTGAAAAGACTAAAGATTGTGTAATGGTACAAGGGAATTAGAATAATCTATTAAATAAAAAAAAATATTTTGTCGAGGATTTTTTTGCAAAATATTAATGCTGGTGAATACATTTTTTTGTTTTATTTTTTCTGTGTGTAGATAAGTTTTTGTATAATTAAATGCTTAAAATTTTTTTTAAACTAAATTTATTGAATTCAAAGCGTTAGTTTTGAAAATATAATAAATAGTGGGAATAATGAAACAACAACAACAATAATAATAATAACAGTGAAATTTTAACAAAAATCCAAAACAATATTAATACTTAAAGCTTCCTCAATATTTTGATATTAAAGTATTTTTATTAGTTGTTCCATTAATAAGTACAGATTTCCGAAAGAAATTTTAATCAATTATTTTTCATGCACAAATAATTTTTTTTATACCTCCGAACTCCCTTAAACTTATGAGACAAGTCCTTATTTGTAGTAATTGTGGCGTACAACATGGTTAAAAAAAGGGGGGAGGGAGATGAATAAAAGAAAAAATCAATACTTTCTTTTATTGATTCCACTTACAAGAAGTTTGCTCTTCCTGTGTATTTCTTTTTATGTCAAAGTGAATCACTTGCAAATACATCGATTTAATTTTTCAAAACAAAGTACATAATATTTAGAAGGAGTGCGCTTTGAAATTTTTTATGCTTGTGTTTAAACAAAAAAATTACTTACCGAACATAAAATTTAAATAAAAATATTTATTTATACACGTTTTAAAAAAATACGAGCATTAGAGATTTTCATTCAAATACTTATTTAAAAATTTATTTCTATTTTAAAACTTATAATTCTTAAGATTTTCAATTCTTACGACACTTTGAAATTGAGCTTGAATTTTTTCATAAGAAGAGTGACAAATAACAATACATTTCAATACATGAAAGGAGTTATATGTAATATTTTATAGTTCACATTTATATTGAATCAAGAAATTCAGTATTTAGTTTTAAACCAATTTCATGAATAATTAATATACACACTCAAGCGCCAAAACATTAAGACAAACCCTACATTTTGCAATGAACTCGCCTGGATGACGTAGAAGGCACGTGATCAGGTGGAAGTGGTATTTAACTGCTGCTGGAGAGTCTGAATAATCATTCTTTCACTTACTTCTGTGTGTGATGGGAAAGGCTGCTAATCTAAGCCACTTTGATAGAGGGCAGATTGTAATGGGTTGAAGGCACGGAACAAGTATTTCCGAAACTGCACGACTCGTGCGTTGTTCGCGATCTACAGTTGTTAATACTTATGCTAAGTGGATGAATGACGGTGAAACCAGCAGTAGACGACATGGTATTGGAAATCCACACGCTATCAAAGCAAAAGATCGTCGGAGACTGTCTCGCATAGTGAAGCAAAACCGGAGCCAAACAGTGGCTCAGCTGACAGCCCAATACAATGCAGGGCCAAGAAGAATAGTATCGGAGCACACTGTTCAGCGGACACTGTTAGATATGGGGTTTCGCAGCAAACGTTCCACTCGTGTGCCTTTGCTGATCAAGTGTCATCGTCAACTGTGCCTTCACTGTGCCCGGAAACATTACGACTGGTCCATGGATCAGTGGGAGAGAGTTGTCTGGTCAGAGGAATCACGGTTTGTCATTCATCACGCTGATGGCCGTGTCATGATACGCCGTCTTCCAGGCGAACAGTTGCTCCCTCAATGTACAGTAGGTCATACACAGACCGGTGGTGGCGGGGTTATGCTTTGGGGGACGTTCTCTTGAGCGTCTCTGGGACCTGTGGTTGTGGTAGAGCAGACCATGAATGCTACAGGGTATCCGAACATCATTGCGGAACAGTTGCACCCTTACATGTCCTCTGTTTTTCCAGCTGGAAATGGAATTTTCCAACAGGACAACGCCCCGTGTCACAAGGCTAAAATTGTGTTGGAATGGTTTCAGGAACATGATTTTGAATAGCATTAATGTCCTTTCCACCTAACTCACCGGATCTGAATCTGATAGAACACATTTGGGATGTCATGTGATGGCAGCTCAGAGTTCAAAGACCACCAATTCGCAATATCTCGGATTTGCGTGACCGTTGCTTAAACATTTGTTACAATCTGTCTCCGGCCGTATACCAAGGACTTGTGGCATCCACGCCAAGGCGGGTTGAAGCTGTGTTGAGCGCCAAAGGTGGGGCAACTCTTTATTTACAGGTGGGCATAATGTTTTGGCTCTTGAGAGTATAAATTAATAAAACGTTCGTATTAAAACATATAAGTTTTATGGAAATTATTTTAAACTTTTTCTATTATTTTAAGTGTTACTTTTTTTTTATCTCTATCTGCTTTTAATTGTATTAAGTTTTATTTCTATTTTACATATTCTAATTCTTGTCATTATTTTTTGTTTACACATATTGTTTACGTTTTCAATTATTTCTCATAGTTTATAAGTAAAATGTTTATTTTGAATAACAAAATGCGAATCATTTTGGAATAATTATTTATATATTACGCACCTTTGAAAAAGTCGATGTTCATTAATTTATATATCTATTTCATCCTTTAGCAGCATTTTTAAACTTTTTAGATACATTTTATTAAACTTTGAAATAAAATGCATCTAAAAAGTGTAATCATTAGAAAAATAAATTATTCACACAGGTATTAAAATATATACTGCCTAAAATTCTAATAATAAGTCTCTCCCCCCCTTTTTATAACTGAAAAACTTTAAGTTCAAAAATAGCTTAAATTTCAACTTGTTTACAAATTTATTTTCGTTATCTCAATTTCCTTAAAATTCTCAAAGATATTCTAAAAGGTAAAAAAAAAAATATTATATTTAGAAAACAAGATATTATATTTAGATAATTGATACTAATTGCATGGCCCGGCGTTGCATGTGCTATGCAATTAGTATCCATAATAGGTAACAAAAAAGTCTTAAAATAAATATAGGATAAGCTAACGTGTAATAAAATGGGACAAATACATGCTGTGATTCATAATTTTGGTGATGAAGTGACATTTCATATTAAAATGCATTTTTCTCAAAATGATGTTTTTCATACTGTGTGTACTTTTTCTCAGAATCTACTGAAAAGATGCTTGTGAAATTATCACTGGACATAACTGATGTGTAACTATATATACTGAAAGGAGCTTTTATTTATATCCCCGAAATAATTTGGTAGAGGTCAGTTATCGTGAAAAAAAATGACAATTTTCAAAATACTCATAGTGATACTTTTACGTTGCAGTATTTTGAAAAAAACTTAACAATATATTTAAAAAGTCTCATTTCAGTATAAATATAAATGTATGATTAATATATAGACAAAATTTAAAGTTTTTATATTTAACAGTTTCTGAGAAAAAGGTGCATAAAAAAAAGCTCAATTTAACATTAGCAGTATAGGAGGTACCGACTACCTTTAATGTTATTATAATCCCTTTGCCCATAGTTTCTTCAACCTCTTTGCCCTGTTGAATGGGCCTGTTTCCGATTCGCTTAATCCGGAGTTGCACGGGTATTTTCGAGAATATAACCTTATCTTCCATGGAAAATTACCCTTTCATTTTCCATTCCCGCACTTCTAGATGTATGTATTTGAGCGATGTGAGTGATTTCTGTATTTATGTCATTAAAATTCCATTTTATGAATTTTCTGCAGCTACTTTTCCTTGTCAGAACGGTTAATTTTCATCCGTTAGGAGTAATAAAAGAAACTAATATTTTGTTTTTCAGAAAGTTCCAGTGATAGTTAGTTTTTATTATTAAAAATCATGAATTTTTCTCTCTCTTAAGGCCAGAAAACAAAAACAGACGAGTACCGCGAAACTATTTAAACATTTAAAAATTATCTTTACTAGTTTGAACTATATTTTGCTTTATTAGCTTATATTTTTCAGTAATTCAGATGACTTAAATTATTATATGACTAAATACTTTATTTTTTTTTTTGCTTATGGTTCTCAGGAAATATTTTTTGAAATCCTATTTCTTTGAATATTCTTTTTCTCGGTTAAGTTAAGCAAAAAAGTAATTTTAGAAGCAATTTTATATTGATACCAGAAAACAAAATATATTTTTAAAATAGATAATAGAAAGTAAGTAAGAAAATATTATTGATGTAAATATTTTAAAATTTGTTCAAAAAGTAGTTCAGCTCATTTTAGACCTAATATTAGATTTTGTTCACCAATATCAAATTAATTAAAATAAAATTTTATGTTTTATCATTATTTTCTGTATGTCTTTCGCCCTTCATCTAAGCTGACACAGTGTTTTTTTACGAATCTAGAAAGATATCTATTTTCATATTTTGCAGTCAAATAAGAAGCCTGTACAATACATTATTAGTATTCCTCTAAATTAATTATAAAGAAATTAAAACTATTATGTGAAATATTTTGTATTCATGTATTCCACCTACAACAGATATTTTTAGATAGCATTTAAAAATTTTTTTGAAAAATATTTTTTTTATATCTACATTGCGGACAGCTAAAACATTATCTTTCTAATGTAATATTTTTTGGCACTATATATTTGAAAACTTTTTTATGTAAAAGAAGCTGATCAAAAACTAGATTATCAGTCTGTTAACTTACCATCTATGGAAATATTTCTAAAAATATTTAGAAATTCTTTATCTCTTATGAAGCATTTTTATGTTGATTTAAGTAACGAAATGTAATTCACAAACACAGTTTCTATTAATTCATATAATACTCTCTAACAACAGAGAGCTTATTTTTATTAACGATGCCATACACCATTTGGTATTTTCCATTAGTTTTACAGCAGAGTAAAAATGGCCGTGAAATATTTCCTTAATCAGAAACAGTTTCGCCTCAATATTTCTACTTGAGTTATTTCTAAAGCATCTATAAAATAAATGTTCAGTAAATTTTATTGAGGTATTCATCTTATTTTCCCCCTCAATTCTAGGATGCAATATGTTCATCGTTAAAAGATATTTACGAACTCTGGCAACGGATTTGGGGGCTTCTTTTTAACCATAAAATACTAGAGTAATAAAAATCTTATTTGAGAATTTCTCTCTAAAAGTAGAAGCCTTTTTTGTATCAAATAAGCTTAGTTTAGTATATTTCCGGTTCAGTTTTACATCATTCCATTTCTCACTTTATAGTTTTTCCTTTGCATTTTTCAAACTACGATACTTATAAACCTAAGACATAGAGCAACACAGCTTTAGATAGTAACATAAAAACTTAAACTTGTTTTTGATAATATGTAACGGTTTCTTGGATTTAAGTTTAACGGTCGTTTAAAACCTGCATCGCGCATTTTAATGAGAGTTGGGAAACACAGATTTTGTAATAAAGATACAATCACAAAAACTGCACTATAAGAAACTCTTGTTTCTTTTAAAGAAATTATTCAAAAAATTTTTTTATTCATTTCTTTCAAATTATTTATTGGAGTAGTTTATAAAATATTTTCAATTTCAACGAATGAATTTCATATTTGCGTATTAGAAAAGTTATAAAAAATAAAGAAAGAAAACTTTAAACATTAAAATAGAAATTTTTTTTTTAAAAAAACTCTTTATCCACTGTTTTATTACCCTTTTTCATTTTCATATTCATCATAGATATTCATTTATTTGCGAAAGTTATACCATTCAATTTGAAATAAGAAGATTTAAATAAATTTGAAATTAAATTTTAAAGGTTAAAAAAATTCGTAACAAATAACTGATAGCCAAAATTGCCTCTCTTTAAATAAATATTTTTCTAATGGGCTGCATTTTGGCAACAAAGCCTTTGAAGGCCCGACGAGTTCCTATGTGTGAGAACTATTTCATTGGTGGCACCTTCTAGTGGCGGCTGTAGCCACCAAATTTCTGATGCCTGAATTTATTCAATTCAATATTTGGCTGTTAAAAATTGCCTTCATTTGCCGAGAGTACATAGTCATTGTATTCATTGACTTTCTAGCTTGTTAAGCTTTCTTATCCATCGATATCATCAGGCATTCAGTCGGCTTACCAATTTTGATGCCTGAATTATCTTAATATTTTTTTTTTTTTTTTTTTTTTTTTTTTTTTTTTTTTATCATGATCGAACCCACAATCATCGGCTTAAGTGGAGGGCACGCAACTGCTAAGCCACCGAGCAGGCTTAAATTACTAAAAACTAAACTTTTAATCAAAAATTAACAATTTAAATAATCAACAATACGTTTCAGCTCTAAAATAAAAAAAAACTATTTAAAGTTTCAATGCCTTTTGGAAACATCAAAGATGCAGAAAAATCCTTCAGAAAAGTACATGCTGCTAGCTGTTCAGCAGCCCAACATTAAATGTTTTATTCTACTTTTTACTAATTTTTACTGTCACCGAAATCATGTTATATTATGAGTAACATCATAATAAGTTATTGTAACAATTTATCGTTGAATGCTGATTGTCGATATACTTCACATTAAATGACATCAAAAACGTGAAAAAAAATTCCAATTTCTTAAAAGATTTTTTGGTTTAATTATTGAATTTCGTCGCTTATTATTTACATATTTCAATAAAGATTAAATTACATTTCATAGTAGAAATTACTTGAAATTAAAAGATTGATTTTTACAAAATTTAATTTTTTTAAAGGTATTCATTTTTTTTGGTTATGCTCAAGGTGTTAATAGAAATAGTTAATAGTTTCTAATAGTTAAAAAAGAATAAAAAATTTAATCAACATATTTTTATTTGTAAGTAAGCATATTCGCTTTATTTGTAACCTAGCTATATTTATACAAAAACCGAAAATTCAACCCCATGAAAATTTGGTTGCATAAATATGAAACTCGTATGGAATTCTCAACTGAACAAATTAAGCACAGGAACTGAAATCAAAGTTGTCACATCATTAGTTAGTGAGATAACAGGAAAGGGAACTCCAGCAGAGTCAACATCAATTACCGTCTTCCACCAAACAATTTTTCGTGCTGCTTTTTACCCTCATAAAATACATAATGTATTCGTAATGGGTTAGTTTTAAGCCCATGCCAAAAGCTCTGATCAATACTTCTGTCATATTGCTGTGTAAGCAGATCTACATTATTTTACTGTTGAAAAGGATGTGTGGAGAAGGTGATTTAAGGCAAGGAAAATGGATCGTACTAGGGGTACTAGTGAAACAGACAGGACTGTAAGTTCAGATGACCTGAGATCGAAGATTCTGACTTCAGATGGTGGTTGCTTCTCAATCCATTAAAGTTAACGTTTCCCTGGCACCAATATGTAGGAAAGTATAATTTCTCAAAGGCTGGTTGAGTGCAGAATGCCATCGGTGCTTCCCTTTACTTGTACTTCTATACAAACATTGACGCGACGAATTCTTAGGGAAAATGACTTCAAACCAGAGCCTCTTGGACCGAATGCTACAATACTGAGTAAGTACAGACGCGAGTCTTTCTTCTCTTTAACCCTTGATAATCATCGAATGACGAAAAAAAGAGTTCAGTCATGAAAAGATGGTTGAATGCCCTCATAACAGAGTACAGCATCATGAATTGTAGGAGCCATCACCATAAATGTCAGCCGCTTTTGATTAGTATCAAAATCCTATTGACGACATGATTGTACGTGATTGAAATGTCGCAGTCAGTTGTATTGTTTTCTAGAAAAACAATGCACAACCTCATTTGGAATCATGCGCAAAGAAGTTTTGCAAAATACAATTATATTTACTTTGCCAACAATCAAGCATATGTAGGGTAAGATTGGTTGTCATTTACATAGACTGGCCCAGGTGGAATCCAAGTACCAACTGCGGAGAGTGGATGAAAGCATATGATCGCCACTACTCAGAAGTCCTATGTTGCTTTTATCACCACAAGTGACTATTTTTGGTGCATACTCTCTCATTTTTCTCTCTCTTTCTCCTTCCTTAGTGAAAGCAAGAATAAGGATTTCATATGTTGAGAATGTTTCGTAAGGGAATCACGTGAATTTGAAAGAACACAAATAAATACTACTAGGCATTAAATTAGATACTATTATGTATAAATTAAATCTTATTGAGTTCCTTATATTTAAAATAGAAAAATGAGATACCTTGTCCACCTTAGTCTGTATATTACAATTTATGTTTAAGAAACACGAGCGTTGTCTGCAATCAATATGCAGCTCTAAGACTATTTGATTGAGAAAGATATTCAAATTATTGGGTTTTATTTCCCTTATACAAAAAGATTAGAATTAACTTGCATTTTTATAAATATTTTGATTATCTATTATAATACGACTTTTTGCACAAATTATAATTTTATGGATGTTTAAGGCACATTCATCGATAAACTAAGCATTTTTACAAAAATATTGTTGAAGAATTATTGTTATAAGATAATTTAACTGGAATGAATAAAACACAGCGCAAAACTGTAAATTTTCATTATTTAAAAATGTTTTTGGAAGAATGTACAGTTACGTGTTTCATGTTTTTTTCTCCCATTTTTTTACTTTGTCTTAAGATGCATATTTTGCTACAAATATCATTAAAAATGACTTACAAAAATTGTAGGAGGAAGTTAAATGATTCATTTTTATTAAATTGTAGTAAAGAAATATTGACTAAATTCTGAATCAAACCTCTTTCGAAATAAACTTAGTACAAACAAGATGTTAAGCAAAATATGATGTTACTATTTCATAACAAATCGTAACTATTTGGCAATCAGTAAGGTGCTGAATAAATTATAAAAAAAAAACAATCAACTTACTTAGATAAGAAATTCATAAAGGGAAGAAAATTCTTGCCAGTACTCAAAGCGCACCATTACATCTATAAAAGAGTGGATACAAATCCTTTGATTCTATTTCTACTTATGACACTCGCTTTGAGAAATGCATTCCATATTTTCTAACGAAATTAGTATGGACAAGAAATATCGTGCCCTTTCAATCCTTGTTTACTAAATGATGTCATATGAAATGAATGACGACACTTCTTAAAGTAGATGATGCGCATTTGCATTTACATATAAAATAACTCGAGATACGATGTATGCTTTGGTGAAATATTTAAATACCCTTTGCTTTTCATCAGAGACGAATGCTTCTTTTCTTGAATATTCAGATGTGATATAAATTAAATTATTTCCGTATTCTAAAATTTTCCTGGTTTATTATATCTGTTACCATATTGTTACGAAGATCGGTGTTTGAGGGTTTTATGCACTTAGTCTCAAGGAACAAGACCGATTGTCAGGAGCAATGAAGACTTATTGTCGAAAACTAATCCTTGAAATATAGGATAAAGTACTCAAAATCACCTAAAAAATCTCAAAAAACCTACACACCTTCAGTTACTTAGAATCAACTATTACTGTCAAAAATACAAGTATGTTTAAAGATTAATCGCAAGCCCTCTCTGGTCCTATTCAACAGCCGAAGTAATTCCGAATCGATTGTTGACTCATCATGGTCAAATCAATACCACTCTACAACGGTCAAAACAAGAATAAGTGAGTTTCAGCAAGCAACTCTCTATAGGCCTCAGGGACTTTTTTTTTCAAAATTCAGCTTGCGTTATAAATCACGATATAGGAAAATTTTTCTACAAATTTCCAGAAGAATCCATATGGTCACAAACTCGCCAAAAATGAACACCAAGTCGTCAACATGGTGGAAAAAAATTATACCAACTTGGTTCTGTTACCGAAATTTCACCGTTTCCTTTGAATCGCCATTATAATGTAAGGAAATGCGTTTATTGCAACAAATTTACATAAAAAAATACAACATAGAGTAATAAAAACGTATTACACACCCAAATATAAATTATTTACACTATTTTAAGCATTATTTACACAAAATTCGTAGCAGTATATTTATGTGCATGTTTGGTTCATAACCACTTTACCTTATAAATATTTCTTTGGATAAAATTAAGGCTTCACGGAGCTTAGCTAGTCAATTTATACAGTAATTGGAAAAATCTCAAGCTTAAAGATTCAGCGTGGATTATGCTTTAAATTTAGATCAAGTTGTTGATATTTTCATATTATTTTTGTCAAACTTTTAATATTTTTGTTGCCTCTCCATGGGAGGTATCTGATCTAGGTCCCCGAAATTCATTGTGGCAAGGGGCTAGTGTTACGTCTGTTGATAGGCACAGCTTTGAGCACCATACAGTTGGCAGCACGATTTATCTCGTTTCCACCTCGATTTTGAGTGCGAGCATCTTGGGGAGGTTGTCAGGGGTCTCTAACAAATCCCTTCCCTTTTTACCAACTTCTCGAAAGGACTTGCGATTCGACGAATATTTTGAGTGCCTCCATCTGCACAGGTACTACACATTTGCAAAAATCTATGCCTTATCTGGGATTTGAACCCAGGAACAACATCCAAAAGTCAGTCACTAACCACTAAACCGGATGAGTTGCCTTAATATTTATGTAATGATTATTATCTTAATGTTCAATATAAAATTATTAAGAAGCAAAATATTTATTTAAATATACTTTATGTGTGTTTAACAAACATAGTGTTATATGTGTTAAACGACTTTTATTTATTAATCAAATCATAGAATTCTTTCTTTTCAATTCCTGCTATTAGTTCACACTCCGCCTCTATATATATCTTGTTCAAATTTTTAATCGTTAATAAAATACATTTTATTAATCGACTCAAGTTCAAATACATTTTTTTAAATTTGTAGTTGATGACGCTTGGTGTATATACAGAGTTTTTAAATATTTATTAAATAATTAACATTTATTTTTAAATTTTTAATTTTTTCTGCGTTATTTTTGACGAAGTTACAATTAGCTACAGCAGATGGTGTGATGAATGTAGGAATTGACTTTAATTTTTTTAATATTTCTTGTTTATATATATTAATATATGTTTATGGTGTATTTTTACATATATTTTTAGTACTATTTTTGCGTAAAATATCCTTACTTAATCCGAAATTATAATTATTATTGTTATCAATTAAGCATTTATTATGTCTCTCTAAGCAAATAATTCATAATTAAAAATTACCATAACTTGAAATAGGTTTGAACTTTTACCTTTAGAACATCAAACACCTCCTAATGAGAATTTAAGTTTAAAAAAAAACCTGATTAAATAAATATATATTTGTCGATATTTCTTTAAAGAGTGTTCGAGAAATTATCCCATATTGAAAAAAATTTCAAAATTCCATTGTACTAGAAATGTGATGGAATAAAAATTAATATAAATTATATATATTTATAACGCACATCCATTTTCCATTTCTTCTATCAGTGATATAAGTTTTATTTTGCTTATTTCTTTATACCTGTGTTCCCACACCTTGTAACTGCTTTCAGAAAGATTGGGAATCTGAAAGTAATTGGTTTTCATATATTGTTGTTTCAAAGTGAACGTTACAAAAACAATTATTAAATTCCGTGCTAGTTATTGAACCTAATGTAACAGAAGCAGATAAAAATTTTATCTAACAAATTACAATAAATCTCTGAGCTCCTTAAATAAATCCTCTCAAATATCTCCCTCACTGCCTTATTTGCAGCTCCAGGTGAAGTCTCTTGTGCTCTTCTTGTGATAGCAATTTTGTCACGCCATTACTTTAATAACATTTCTTTGCTTTTTACTAAGGAGATGCCACCTCGTTTCCCCGGGAATACGAAAATGAAAGAGTGGAGATGTGTATGGCTTCCTCTTCCCCTGGGAAGTGATTAAATGGGATATTGATCACCAGTTACAGATTACGAGGTGATACATGACAGAGGAGGGGTCCTCTCTTGAATCATTTGAAATAGGGGAAAGGGGGGGGGAGGTTATTGATGGAATTCTTAGTGTTAGTCCTTTGTATCTTTAATACTGTGTTTATCTCCAGTTAGTACAGGCTGAATTTAATGCTCGAAAATTAGGCAATGTAAGTAAGTTTGCCTAAAAATGAAATGTGTATGAGTTTCAAGGGAATATCGGGGTATCATTTTCATCGTGAATGATTTTCAGACGAAAATGGAAACGGTTATGTTTAAAGGTAACCAAATACTTATGGATGTAAGCTAAATAAAATATATAATTGATTTGTTTCATTTTAGTTTCTTACCAAACTATAATTTAAAATACTTCTAATCAGAAACTATTAATTACATATTCTTATTAATATTATGTATAAAGAATATTATTTTTTGTAAAACAAAAATAACCTTACGCTCCCATAATTGCTTATAATATACAGACTGAATATGCAGTACTCATTAGATATATGAAATAATCTAGTTCAAAAGATTAAACACAAACAATTGAATGTCATTTACCTTTGGGAAAAACTCAAAATTATTAGATATGTGTGATTCAATTGGAAAAGAATTCAATTTTTAAAGAAGTTTCTGTATCGAATTTTCGAAAACAGTATTAAAATGTAATTTTTTTTTCAAACCTGTAAAAAAAAACCCAATTTTAAAATGTATAAAGGAAGAAAAGGATTTAAGTGAACTCCAGTATTTTTGCTTCAGTTGCACAAAATAAAAGAAGCAGATAAAATTGAATATCCCACAATAAATATAATAAAATGATGGAAAATATTGTATTAGAAAATAAAAGATTATTTAGTGTTTTTAAATACGAGATATTTCTAACGCAATAAATATATTTGAAGTAATTATAATTTCTAAATATATATTTATTAATGATTTTTTCATGGAATTATCATATATATTAATCACAATTTTAATTTGGTAGGGAAATTAGTACTTCAGAGTTTAAATTTGAATTGATATTTAATCGAAAACCGTTACAAGAATTTAAAAAAAAATTCTATTTCTCAAATTTAATTAGCTTTTAAAACCATTTTGCAGATTAAGGAATGACTTTGAAAATAAAATGTTAACTAATAGAGTCAGTAGGCTAACTCAGTACTTAATGTGACTTAGATACATGAAGTGTACTCGAACATCATGTATTAAAATTCTCAAGTAGTATTAATTAACCAAGTGGCCGAATAATATATAATGTAACTCTGAGGAATTAATTAAACAAGTTAGATAAAATCAATCATTTTTTATTAATCCGATCATTGGTTTTATCGCCTTAATTAAAAATATAGCTTTATTTTTTGCCTATTTTTCATCGTTTATATTCGTATGTAGAATAACAAGCATTGTGCAAAAGAGCAAGCATATTTGCTTACAAACTCATTAAATAATAATCAGGCGGTGGCATTCAGTTAGAAGAACTTTTAACATAATATTCTAAGATCGTAATTAAAATAGTGGATGATAAAAATCGATAAAGTATCGAATTAATTAACAAGTAATAGTTTCATGCTTAATTGAGTAAAAAGAAAGGAAAGGAATATATATACATATATTAAAACAATATTTAATTAAATGATTTCAGCAAATTCTCTCTCTCTCTCTCTCTGTGTGTGTTGCCAGCAAAGTATGAAATCCAGCAATCTATAGAATGCCTAAAACTAGCCGTCAATGTATGAAATGATTCTTATTTCACACATTGCCTAGACATTTTATAGAATACCTAATGAAAAACCTACAAGGTATGAAATACATCTCCAATTCGTTTCGAATATTACCTGGCAAGACACGAGACTTTTAACGCGTGTCTCAGGCTCGGAATTTGTCAGTTGTACACTGCGGTTTGTTCGGAAGTTTCAAAATACTCAATTTTACTTAAACTTCTTCAACAGAAAACTTGCTTTTTTCTAGTGCTGCAGGAAAATGGAGGATCAATCTGTAGAGTTGGAGAAGGAATAATGGTCTATAGCAGGGAATTGTCAACCTATGGCACTCGTGCCACGCTGCAGAATTATCAGTGGCACTTTGCACTACTCAACAAATTGGTCAATTTTTGAATTGTTTCAAAAATGCCCTACTGTGTGGTACTCTGAATCATATTGGTAGATTGGCTTGACATGCCACAGATAACAGGTTGCCGATTTCTAAATTATAGGCATGGAACAGCTCTTCGTCAATGAGCTGTCCAAAATTCAATTTAATGTTGCAAAAAAAGTTTTTTATGAACTGAAATTACTTACTAGAAATTAAAAATTGGGATATAAAATGCCAAAATGACTACTATTGGTTGCTGATTATCAATGATATGATGTTTGTGGGAAATAAAAGTAAACTCATTTAACCTGTTAAAGAAGGTGTCCCTACCATACAGCAGTGGTCCATAACCCTCGGTTCATGCATCAAATAGTATCGGGTTACTTGCAAGGAGCATCAAATTACAGTCGACTCTCGATAATTTGAAGTGAAGGGACCAATAAAAACTTCGAATTATCAAGAGGGCAAGAAAAAATTCTTAATTCTTTTCTAACACATTTAAATTTTAAACTACGTAATATAACAACAATTGTACATATGTATGCAATTACTTTAAAATATTTTTAAAAGTACATATTATACTGTACAAATGTTACATAAATGTTAAATATCATGTATTAAAATAATAGTACATTTATATAGTAATTCTCCTCCACGATCCATCAAATCTCTTCGATTCCTTATTGGAAAAGAAATCATTTCATACCCGGTTCCCTCTGACACTTCCCTCAACACCATTGGTTCTTCAAGGCAGTGTCCAGTGTTGCCCATGTCCCATTTGGTGCCACATGTTATAAGTCACACAGATGGACCATAAATAGTTATGTCAGTCCAACGCATAAACACAATCCTACTCAACACAATAGCGGCTATCCTTTCCGAACACATGAGTAGCAGGGCTAAATGTTAAGCAAAAGATATGAACGGCTGAAAACAGGTGCGGCCAGAAATGTCCACTTGAAAAGGATAGCAGTAAAAATGCCTTTGGGCCTGAAGAACCGGGAGACACAAATAAGGAGAGCAGACTGTTGGTCATCAAAAGGACTACGTTACAGGGGAGACATGCAGAGACAATACAACACAAAACATGAAAGATACCACCAGTTTGCTATAAGACGCGAGATAGTAAGTGTTAGAATTGTCCAGAGTTGTATAACTTCGAATTATTGCATGTTGTAGTCTGGTCAGCCACGGACTTTACTTCGAAATATTGAATATACCCAAACGTATTGTTTTAGTTCGAAATATCAAGAGTTTTTCTAGTGGCTGAGCATATACTTCAAATTTGCGAGAGGTTCGTATTATCGAAAGTTCGAATTAGCGACAGTCGACTGTATTTCCATTTTATTTACTGGAGTGTATTTCTCTCGTGTTTATGCGACTTTCCATCAAAATAACTTTATATTCATTTTTTGATGCAACTGATATTTATTCTGAAGGCATGCTGAAATACAATTAAATTATTAAATCAAAACAATTTTAAACATAAATAATCAAAATCCCACTTTCAACGGACCGTTGTATAAATATCAATTATTGACCGGTCTGAAAGATAAAAATGTTGGGAAGCACTGCTATACAGTATTATGTCACGGATTCTGAGGACGTGACAGAATTTTGAAAGAACTTTCAACCAAATACATAAATGTTCCACCTTATGATTTTGAATTGTACATCCATTTTTTTGTACCTTGCCAAAAAAAACAAAAAATAGTTTAAAAAAAGGTAATGTTTTGATACTTGTGATTTTTTTCGACTGCCAATACATTGGTGGTTGTAAGAAGTGAGAAAGAGGATGGTTTTTATCAACTTGGAACTACTGAAAGAATTTAATAACAAGCATATGCGAAATCACAATATATTTATATACTTTCTGTCCTCTAAGAACTTGCTTAGAATTAAAGATATTCCTGTCCATAGAATTACTCTCATGTCAGTTTCAGTTGTTCAGTCTAACAGAAGCGGTCAAGGATTGGTCAAATGTATGTGTAAAACAATGTACCAACATAAGTATAGTCATGCATGAAAAATGTAAGGAAATGTAATTCAACTTGTTATTCAAATCTACCATGTTGCAACAAGTAAGTTAAATTTAATTCTTGTTTTTTATATGAATTCATTTTTTTCCTTAAGCAGAAAGTCACACATATTTTGGGTACAATTTTAATTTTCCTTTACCTATATTTTGAATAATTTTTTTAATGGCACTTTGACTATTTTGTCAGAAAAATACACTCATGTCCATAAATTAAGGGTAATGAAGTTCAGGCAAAGAAAGAGACAGAAGCAAAACAAATTTGACTTATTTGTAAAGTCTATTTATTAAACAAAAGGTAAAGAGCAAAAAAGATGCTATATGTTTGACATAATTATGAAAAAAATGCAATTTTACTCCTTGCAGCAAATTTCAAAAAAGAACCTATTTACAAAAACAGTATAACATGGTTAGTATGATGGTTAATACAGAATATGTCTCCCGGACGATGCAATACAGGCCTTACAACGCCTACGCATGCTGAGTATCAAATTATCAATGTGATTTTGGGGAATATTACACCACTCATCAAGCAATGCCCTCCGAAGTTCCAGTAGACAGGTAGGAAGGGGTTGATGGGCTGCAATTCATTGGTCAAGCATAACCCAAACATGCTCTATTGGATTCAAGTCCAGTGAGTATGCTGGCCAATCCATACGAGTAATATCCTCCGATTGAAGGCATTCGTCTACAATGTTTGCACGGTGAGGACGGGCGTTGTGATCAATAAACAGAAATTCTGCACCCATGGCACCCCAAAACAAACGTACATGTTGTTCCAGAATGGCATCCCGATAGATGTGGCTTGTCATCGTTACACTCTGAACATGCAGGTCAGTTCTAGAACGAAGAATAATTCGGAAACGAGCCATCCTGCCCCACCGTAACGGTGTCGTTCAATGGTGTTCTCTTGGTTGTAACGGGTACCTGGAGCTCTCCATATGAAAGTCCGGTGAGAATCAGACTGCAAACTAAACCTGGACTCGTCGGAAAACATCACACAAGACCACTGTTGCGGTGTCCACAATGCATGTTCTTTACTCCAGGTTCATCGCAAGCGACAGTGAGTTGCGGTGAGGGGAACACATCTGACCGGCCTACGAGCATATAGACCAATGTGCTCTAAGCGTCTGCATACGGTCTGCCTTGAAACTGTCGTACCGGTATCTAAACAGAGCTGACGTGATAGGTCTGATGCTGTGCTCCGTCTGTTTCTTTTGGCAGTAACTGCCAAATACCGGTCCTTATTCGGCGTTGTAACTCTGAGGCGACATGTGCTGTAACATCTACTCACATTACCATCATCTTGGAATTGCTGCCAAAGCCTGGAGATGACACTCTGGGCAATTCCAAGTTCCTCGGATACTTCCAGCTGGGTACGTCCACATTCCAGACTTCCGATAATTCTACCACGTAAAAATCATCCAAATGCTTCCGTTGTGCCTTAACTATGCGGTTATCGCACTGAAAGGCTTTTAAAGCGCTTGTGAAAAATTTTACTTCTTTGCCACCATTCCTTATATACCCCTCTCTTACACCCTCGTCATTGCGACGTACTATCCGCGCCATCTGGTGGTTTCCTGTAATTTGCATATTCTTCTTCAAGATGTGTGTGATAATTCTACAGTTGAAATTTTTATTTTAGATTTCAATTTCTGCGTTATTCTGAATTATCCTTAATTTATGAACATGAGTGTATTTATATTTTTTAGGAATGTACGTCATTGACATAATGGTCTTATCTTGACCTTATTACCTTATTTCATACTTTGCCTAAATGACTTTAAATTATTCTATACAATGCCTAGGCATAGTATGTAACAAATCTCCTCTTTTTTCATACTTTGCCTAAGACCGTCCGGTATTCTTTACAATGCCGACATTTCGTAGTTTGCAGGTAACACACACACACACACATATATATATATACAAGGGGTGATCAAATGAAAAGGTACGAAACGACACGGTGGGTACAAATATAGACTTTATTCAAAATATACACCATAGGCCTGAGCACAACGATCCCACTGATGAACAAGCCGCAGGATTCCTTGTTCCCAGAATTCCTGTGGCTGTGACGAGACCCAGTGTCCTTCACAGTGTCCTTGAGTACGTCGTCCGAGTTGAAGCGCTTTCCTTTCAGGTGTTTCTTCAGTGGACCAAACACATGGAAATCGCAGGGTGACATGTCCGGACTGTAGGACGGATGGTCCAACGTCTCCCATTGGAACTTGTCCAGTTCCATTTGTGTGACTCTGGAGACGTGTGGACGCGCGTTATCATGGTGCAGAACCACACCCTCCGTGAGCAGCCCCGGTCTTTTGTTCTTGATGGACCTGCGTAGGCGTCGGAGTGTCTCACAGTACACATCGGAGTTAATGCTTTTTCTGTGCTCGAGTAATTCCACAAGTTGCGGACCTTGAACGTCGAAAAAGACAGTGAGCAATACCTTGCCTGCTGACTTCACGACTCTGAACTTTTTAGGGGGAGGTGACGACGCATGCTTCCACTGCATGCTGTCCCGCTTTGTCTCTGGCTCATAGTGATGGCACCAGGTCTCATCACCTGTGACGATCCGCTTCATGAAAACGGGGTCTTTATGATACCGAAACAGATGTTGCAGTGCTAGTCCCATACGCAGTTTCTTTTGCTGGTCGGTGAGCTGCTTCGGAACCGAAGCGGTACACACCTTCCTTAATCGCAACCTGTCGTGAACAATTGTCTACACGGTTCCATAGCTGACATCCACCTTCAGCGCCAACATTCGCAATGTGACACGCCGATCACTTCTCACTAGGTTGTCTACCTTGTCGATGAGATCGCTCGTAATGACAGTGTATATCTGGCATGGTCTCTGGTCATCACCCACACTCTCACGGCCTGCACGAAAACTCGCACTCAATTTTTTGACAGACTTGTCAGAGACACATTCCTCCCCGTAAACGGTCACCATCCTCCGATGAATAGCTGCCGGCTTCTCACCTTCCGCTGTCAGAAATCGGATAACACTTCACTGCTCCTCAATCGTCGAATTTTGCAACGGGAACGCCATCCTGTCCTCATACGTACTGCCGCATCATTTGGTCGCCGCTTTTTATAAGAGCCTTTGCTCTCTCCTGCGCATGCGGGCACCCGCGCATGATCCGATCCCAGTCAGAGTCTCCAATGGCATCCCGAGATGTCTCGCTACATTCTCCCTTGGCGGAATATGCAAATATTAACTGTTCATTTTATGTCGTTTCGTACCTTTTCATTTGATCACCCCTTGTATATATATATAAAATATACATTTATATATATATATATATATATATATATATATATATATACGAGTTATGAATCAAAATATTTCGGGCTGAGCCTATAATGAGAAAGTTTCTTTCAGTGCTGCTACTATGATACATTTCTGCGTTACTGTGTTCTTACCCTTTTCTTAATGTGGTTTGTCTCAATTCATGGGGTCGTTGGCTCGTCAAGATGTCATATTTTGTAAGCAGATTTAGTAGCCCGCGATAGAAAGAAATGGCGTTTATTGAGCAGAGAATAAATTTCAAATTTTGTGTTCGCTTGAGAAAGAATGCTAGAGACTTACAAAATGTTGAAACATGTATACGGTAGTGATACATTATCACGAACTCAAGCTTTTGAGTGGCATTGATGTTTCTGAGAAGTCAATGAAGAATTCGAAGATGTCAGGTGTTTACTGATTTCCGCACCTCTGAGAACATCGAAATGATTTCTGTGGTGGTACATAAGAAGTGGTTTTAACTAATAGCTCAAATCGCAGAAACAGCTGAGATATCAAAGACCACATGTCAACGAATACTGGCTAAGGATCTTAATATGCATAAGGTGTGTCAAAAATCGTTCTCCACATGTTAAACGAAGATCAAAAGTCAATTCGAATGGAAATGACGGATTAATCTCGACCATGGACAAAGATCTTCACTACGTGGCAGAATTGTAACTGGAAGAGAAAAATTGTGTTTTTTTATATACGATCCGTAATCCAATAGAGATTCGATAACTTGGAAACTACCACTATCTCTAATCAAGCAGAAATTTTGCCAAGATCGCTCTGAAGTAAAGGACTTGAAAGATTTGGTGTTCGATATCCAGGACATTTTAAATTTGAAATTTATCCCTGATGGATACACTGCGAACAAAGAACTACAAGTAGACATCCTGTACCGTTTCCTTGAGTCGATCCGAAAGAAGAGACCAAAATTGTAAGCTGAATAGTGATGGGTGCTTTGCATGACATTACTCGCGCACACTGATCCCTCCTAGTCCCTAACTTTTTTCTAAAAACGAAAACGCATGTTTTGCCACATCCTCCTTTCTAGCATGGTATCGCCCCTAGCAGATTTATCTCATTTGTTGAGCTAGTACGTCACTTGCATGGTCGTTAATTTTAATCTGCAGATGAAGTTAAAGCAGCATCGCAGGCTCAATTAAAGGATATGGCCAGAAAAGGATCCCAGAAATATTTTCACTATCTTTACAGGCGATGGCAAAAGTGTGTTATTGCTCAAGTGTCATTTTTCGGAGGAAGACATGTTTCAGCAATATAATTAGTAACATTTGTTTAAGTTATAGATTCAGTCCGTGAATTTTTGAATCCTATCATGTATTATGGTTTGCTTAAATTCAATGTAATAAAAAAATCTGCTTTCATGTTTTAAGAATTAAATTGATATTTAAAGTAAACTTTATTTTGTAATCATATTGCAATTGAAAGAACACTAAAAAATGATACAATCTGTAGTAAGAACCATTACACATTGACAATTTTTCTTCTTTTTTGTTGACCAAAAAAAAAATTCATTTGAAACTTTTGGTAAAATAAAAAATAAATATATATTATCAATGAAGAAACATTTTTAGCTGCTTGGCAATATTATACACGAGAATCCCCCCCCCCTCGGAATACGACCTGTTTTGTGAATATAATACAGACATATTCATTATTTGATAATGATACTTTTTGGAGTTTACTCCTTAAGAATCGATTTTCATGTACAGTCCCCGGTTCGGAAATTTTATGAAGAGTGAAATTTATTGAAGCGGTTTCACATAAAAGCTTTCGTCCTTCTGCGCATGTCGCTGTCGAAAAGAGGCAGGAAAAAATTACTACTTCATCGTTTTTAAAATTAAGATACCGAATTTCGTTCCAAAATCAGACAAAAACAATTACGGAATCGGAAATATTATTTATTTCACTGTGATATAGTAAAATCTATTTTTGAAAACAATGATATTTTGCATTTTTTACAATTTTTTCTAAAATTAGTCAATAATGATGCGTTTCTTTAAAGAGAAATTTCAATCCTTTATTACGAATTTCTTATCTTTGTAAGGAATCGAAATTCTTAAATAGAAAGTTCATAAATTAACCTCTAATTATCAATGATTTAAAATATTAAATGCCAAAAACTTTTTTTACATGTTTAAAAAAATAACTCAAAATTCTAATTATATATTTAATTTCTTAGTCATCTATAAAAATAATCACACGAAAAATTTTTCCGTATGTCAAACGTTATTATTCGGGTTTTGTCAAAAGAATGAAAAAAAATTGCTGAAAAATTACGGATTTTAAGAAAGTTTTTGTGTTTTTCGTCTAATACCTTTTTTACAAGAACTCTTCTAAGCAGTCCTTTTTTTGTTTGCCTTTTTTGTATAAAAATTGCAGTTGTTTGTCATCAATGTGGGGAACTTGGGAATTATAATACAAAACTAAGACCTGAAAAAAAATGAAAAATTAAAACTTTAAAAAAAATTCGCAGACTACGTTTATTGTTGTCTCTCCTATTCGAATCATTGACACCGAAAACCAGTTTTCGTACAAAACGACTTGTTTCACGTTATATTTGTTGTTCAAATCACATTTACTGCTTGGTTCCAGTAGGTTGACTATAACAAATAAAAATCACCAAATTAAGCGAATAGATAAATAAGCGTGAAAAATTTATTTTTGTTTCATAATAAGTACATATCTTTAATTTTATAAGTTCATTTGCAACATCCGTTAGTAAAATATTATAATATTTGTAAAAAGCTTAATCGCTTTTACTCCGTTAGTATTTTTTAAATATAGTTTATAGTAATATAAATATTTATTTACAATGCATTTAAATATCGTTTTTGTATGATATCTTAACCGTACTGTCACCTGAATGGTGCTCAAGGCTTATTCTAACGACAGGCATACATCTAGATCCTTACCATGATGGGCCTAAATCTGATGCAGTCGAGATCAGGTGCCATAAGAAACAACAACATCTTAAGATATAATGAAGCATCGAAAGAAATGCATTTTTTGAATGCAGCATCGATAGAAAGCATTTCATTAAAATAAATGCCTGGTATTAAAATTAATGACTATTGTTTTTTTGAAGAAATTAAAAGACAGAATATGTATATTTAAATTATTTTACAAATTACAACACTGGGAAAATTAACAAATTTAAATTAATGAAATATGAATGGCAATATTTAGTCATTTAAAAAATGATATAGATTGAGTGTTTGCAGCGCTTACCGTAAATTCAATATAAATGATACTCTTGGCTGCAAAATTTCCGATACATTAGAAATTAATATATTGATAAAAAAATTCATTCAATAAAAAATAATACCCGTATAAGTAAATAACTATATATATATATATATATTCAACCAAAAATACATTATATATATTGTATTTTTGGTTGAATTAATAAGATGTATCAGGTAGTTACGTTGTAACTTTTTCTTAAATTCTTCATCCCCCCCCCCCTTTTCATTTAATGAAAATTTGTCATCTCATAGTAATCCATCCGGAATTATTTTTTTCGTTTGCTAGTTTATTAGTTTTATATTAAAAATACTCCATATATCGATATTAATTTTTTCTGAATAAATACTTTATTTAGAAAGTTATGTACAGAAGATTTCTAAACAGAACTGACAAAATGATATTGGTCGAAAGGTATTTATTGCATCGCTCATGCAATAAATACTTGTGCAATTACAGAAATTTTATCACTGACTCTAAAAACAATGTAGATATGTAATTGCTGCAAAATCTACAAAAATAAAAAGTTGTCAACTCGAATTCTTTCCATCATTTTTACTAGATTTTGCATCTTATCACCTTCATAAGATGAAATAAAAATAAAATTTTTGAAGAAAATGTAACATGGCTTAAATGCGAATTTTCATTATTTCATACGTAAATTTTCATTTCTTTAGAAAAATGTAATAATAATATCAAAAAATATAACAATATTATTTTAACTTAACTAACAAGTGCTTATAATGCAAGCAATAATATAAAATTGCCTGGAGGTGTAATTGCTTTTCAAAAACCTTGCCGATAAAAAATTCCAGTATATTCATCATACTTACTGCATTCACTCTTATTCCTGAGTAATATAAGCCATTAAGGTTCCATTAAAGTGCAGAAATAAACATGCGAGCACTGAATTGGAATTGAAATCCTTTATTGCTTTGCCATTCGAAGAGTTAAAATATATAATTATTCGAATGTGCAGTCAATTTACTCAGTAATGAATTCCTGTCAAACAAAAGGAATAGAATCTAGAAAGATAAGTTACAATTAAAGAGCTGAAAAATTGGATGCTTCTGATTTTAATTAGAACTGGGATTTATATTTCTGCCTTCTCTTTGGATAGGAATTCGTCTCTTTTGTTATATGATTTATTTATTTTTAAAATACGCATAATGTTTTGTTAGCAAGAAAAACTAGAATAATATAAGTAAAAATCATTAGTATGAGTCTCAGAGATTTTCCCTCCTGTGAGTTTTGTGTATTTTGCTCTTCTGTAAAAGGAAGCAGTTTTCATAATTCAAAAATGTAAACAGTTTTTGGATTTTTAATAATGAAACTAACGACAATTTTAGTAATAGTTTTGTAAGCAGCTTTAACATTTTATTTTTGAAAAAAAAAGTTTCGAAATATATATATATCAACCAATTTTTATGTGTACCTTTGAATGAAAATCATTCAAAGGCAAATATAAAAAGGACTTTTTACTGTGCTAGTCATACTTTGATTTTAAAAAAGAAAAAACATTGTACTATGAAAAAGTAATTAAAAAATTGTTTAATATTTATCTGTCTGGTGTGTACATAAACAGAAACCTCCACAATTTCATGCAGAAAGAGTAATTTATTAAGAGATAAAAATGTAATTGCAAAAAGTTTAGTATTGTATTACTTTAGCTTTGGGGAACTGTAAGCTGTCTGAATTTAAAGAATTCATTAGAAAGACCTAAACATAAAGCAAAAGTTATACACAATTGCGATGTCCTCAAAATGAATTGATTCCAAATAAGAATACACTGCTGGGGCATGTAACTTGAATAAATCATTCAATATTTTATTACAGGCTTCAACAAAACAAGTAAATCATGTGCTCTGTTACGTGTGCTATCTACAAGTACTATTTTCATTACTTGTGAAGCAATTTTAAATTATAATTTTCATCGCTCTCCCTTACAATAACGATACACAGAATGCAATAGTAATGTACGATGGCGTAAGGCAACAATATCACTTTAATTATAAACCGCACGAATTAATAAGATAGAATTAAACTTTTAAATAAACAAAAGAGCCAAAACATTATGACCACTACTACATTTTGCAATGAACTCGCCTGGATGACGTGGAAGGCACGTGATCTGGTGGAAATAGTATTTAACTGCTGCTGGAGAGTCTAAAGAATCATTCTCTCACTTACTTCTGTGTGTGATGAGAAAGGCTGTGGATCTAAGCGACTTTGATAGAGGATAAATTGTAATGGCTCGAAGGCCCGGAACAAGTATTTCCGAAACTGCACGACTCGTGGGTTGTTCGCGATCTACAGTTGTTAGTACTTATGCAATGTGGATGTATGACGGTGAAACCAGCAGTAGATGACATGGTGTTGGACGTCCACACGCTATCAAAGAAAAAGGTCGTCGGAGACTGTCTCGCATGGCGAAGAAAAACCGGAGCCAGAGAGTGGCTCAGCTGACAGCCCAATACAATGCAGGGTCAAGTAGAATAGTATAGGAGCACACTGTTCAGTGGACACTGTTGGATATGGGACTACGCAGCAAACGTCCCACTCGTGTGTCTTTGCTGACCAAGCGTCATCGCCACCTGCGCCTGCTCTGGGCCCGGGAACATCGCGACTGGTCTATAGATCAGTGGGAGAGAGTTGCCTGGTCATATGAATCACGGTTTGTCATTCATCACGCCGATGGTCGTGTCAGGATACGCCGTCTTCCAGGTGAACAGTTGCTGCCTCAATGTGCAATAGGTCAGATACAGGCTGGTGGTGGAGGTATTATGCTTTGGGGGACGTTCTCTTGGGCGTCTCTGGCACTCGTGGTTGTGGCAGAGCAGACCATGAATGCTACAGGGTATCTGAATATCATTGCGGACGAGTTGCACCCTTACATTGCCTCTGTTTTTCCAGCTGGAAATGGAATGTTCCAACAGGACAACTTCCCATGTCACAAGGCTAAAATTGTGATGGAGTGGTTCCAGGACCATGATGCGGAATTCCAGTTAATGTCCTGGCCGCCTAACTCACCGGATCTCAATCCGATAGAACACATTTGGGATGTCATGGGATGGCAGCTCAGAGTTCAAAGACCACCAATTCGCAAATTCTGGGATTTGTGTGACCGTTGCTTAAACATCTGGTACAATCTGTCTTCAGCCATCTACCAAGGACTTGTGGCATCCATGCCGAGGAGGGTTGAAGCTGTGTTGCTCGCCATAGGTGGGCCAACTCGTTATTGACAGGTGGTCATAATTTTTTTGCTCTCGAGTGTAGTTTTGTATATGACAAGCCCCATGAAAGTCACTAGTAAGATTAAACCTGTGTTCTTAACTTAGTATTTATAAATTAATTTTCAAATACATCTGCAGACTGATACATGTATTCTTATATTATATCAATATAAATGTGTCAGAATATATTTTGTTTTGCTTATTTTCCGTAAATTGATAACTTTTTAAAAATAATTTCTATTTACCCTTTTCGATATGATTGCTCCCGCCACGTTGGGTTGTTACTCTCTCCTAGAGAGGCAAACCCCATATTTAGAGACATTCTGAAGAGAGGCATTTTTTCTTAAGTTCTAGTATTTTGTTTGTCCGCTTATTATTATTGCTATTCGCCAAAGTTTTCAGTATGCCTCATCAAAAAATGAAGATGAGAACATTTTAGATTTAGACATAACAAGAGTTGTAGCTCCCAGAAAAGGTAGATTATCTCTCTGAGAAATGAAAAATGCAACCGCAAAGATGCTGATGCGGAAATGTATATTCAAGAGGGATAGATAGATCTACAAGAAAGATTGCGCTGACTTCGTTTCACCACCAACTACATCCAAAACATGGAGCCTTCCACCCTCATATTGTTTCTAATATTTTGTTTGTTTATATGACTCTCTCTGTTATGTGTTTGTTTATCCTCACTTTCAATATGGACCATCATTTAAATTGCACTCGATGTATAGTAAAACAAATACTAATTTTACATTGATTGCGGGGACAATTTTTACATTATTAAGTACGGTTTGGAGTTATATATTATTCATTATTTATATTTTTATGCAGTTCTAATGTTTACTTAACTTATAAAGCTTAAATTACTTCTAAATTAATAAAAGTATGTATTATAAAAGCATAAGTTTATATACATGCACACATACAAACAAAAGCACTTACATTTCTTAATTTGCATTTCTCTTCAACAAATGTTTTCCTTTATTTTGTTAGTTAAAGGTAAATGTATGGATTACTACAGAGAATCAGAATGCCACCAATTTTAAAACACTTTTCCTTTTCAATCTATCCATATAAAAGTGTGTGAAAGAGACAGTTAATGCATTCTCAGCATTACCGTTTGACCGCTTTTTTAATCCAACGGAACATTGGATTATACACATTGTCATTGACATACGTTTCCTTCTTTTAATTTTGAATTGGTGTGCTAGCTATTTTCCCCCCTAAAATTAAGTCGTTGATTTTTTGTTTAAATGTTATGAGTAATATAATAAACATATAAATCTTTCAACTAAATGTTTTTCAAATAAATTGTTGCATAAGATATTTATACTAAATAATGCTTTATATATTTCAATACAGTGTTTACAATTTGAGCGTCACAAAATCAAACAGATTGAACAGAAATTAATAAAAATAGAACGATTACTATTGACTAAAGTTCTTTTTATCATTTATCTTAAGTCTATTCCTCGGGAAAAGCAAAACTTTTACTAACTTCTTATTTTTTCTTTTTACCTTACTTCAGACCTAGTTCGTATGTCGTTATTGAATTCCTTCTGTTTCATACTATTTTGTTTTAGGTCATTCAATGACCTGACACAGATGTTCTCTACCTTTGTTTCCTTTTTCTGTATAATTCAATAGCAGAAGCTATTTGACCATTGTCCGTCGTGCTGTAATTGAGTGGTTAGAAATAAAAATGGATTAGTTCTAGTTGAATTGAAATGCTTGGTTTATTTTCTTTTCGTTGTTGTGTTATCGCATTAAATGGAATTCAGAAGGACTTCAGTATATCTTTAGAATCTTTCCAATAGCCATGAAAAGCAAAGAATTCTAGTAAAAGAACTGGTAGGTAAAATCTCAATATCTACGTAGATGTTATAGAAGTTACTATCTTGATATGAAGTTTGAAACTCTTTACAAAACATTTATGAAGCTCTCAAAATATTCACATGGAGGTTAATTATTTAATTTAATTTTTCTCTGATACATGAAATATATTACTTTTTTTAAAAAAAATAAACGTTCTAGAAACATTATACCAGTGTTACTTTTAGTAGCGACTTTTTCTAAATATTCGATAGCACACCCATATATAAATACATTACGTGTCCCTGAAAATTCAACACTGACAAGAAAGTCAAGGGACTCGGTAAAAGGACAGAGAGAAACAGCGAAGAACAATAATTAATATTTATTTTGAAATGGTACTAATAACAGAGAACGAGAACAGTTCAGAACCTCAATTCAGTAGCTGCATGACCTTAGAAAATGGCGATACATGTATATCAGCGTTTCTCAAACTGTGGCACGTGCTCCCTAGAGGGGCTTGACAACTAACTCTAGGTGGGGTCCACGAGCGTATTGAAAAGTCGAAAACAGAAGATTATTTTTTAAAAAAAATGTCAATTAACTGAAAAGAAGAAAAAAAGAAAAAGCATTTTGACACATCTTGTTAATTTGGGTAGTTTATAATTAGAGTCATATTGTAGCCTTACGCCTTATTGTATGGGGGTCGATGAAAATTATGATTGAAAAATTCGGTCGAAAACATTGAAAGTTTGAGAAGCACTGATGTATAAGTATAGAATCATTGGCAGTACGCATAGAGTCTTTAGATATATCCTGTTAGTTTTGTGTTAACCATTTGACACAGTGGGTCTTAGGAACCTTCTAAAGGCAAGTTTTATATTCTATGTCCAATCACTCCCAGTTGCGTCCAGTTAGAGAGACATTAGACTATAGTGGTGACCAGAGAAGTGCATATGCAGATCATTTTGATTCACTCAACTTGTGTGCTAGGTCGAGAGTTGTTTGGTCGTAAAAGTCATTGGGCATACTTTTTAGAAAAAAAGTGAATATCACTAACAGCAGCGCATCATCCACGAATCATTGGATCTTCAAAATGCTCTGAATGACAACCATAAATAATCTGTAATAATATGTAATGCAATATTATTTATTGAATGCTATATTAATTAATTACATTTGATTTATCATTCTGAAAGTTGATTTGTTTTTCAATTATGTTTCTGTAATAGTAGACCTCAGGGCCGCTTTTAACCTCTCCGGCACCTTAGGCACTTCAAATTGTTTCATTCTTCCTATTTCCAAAGTAACCTCTTTTTCACTTCTTATCTTGCCAGCTTTGCTTCGGGAGGAATTTTCCCTTAACACACTTTCTTTATGTTTTTTCTTTCTTTGTTTTTGATCTTAGGAGAGTCTTTTCAGTTGCTACTACTTATGTATCCACCGTGTCCCGGACTGGCAATCGGCAGCCGTAAAAAAAGAATAGTAGCATGGTTGGGCAACTCTTGTTCAATTCTTTCCTTACGGCTTCACAGACCACGTACACATCCGTTGTAGATTAGTATAGTAAATTAATGAGGATGTTTGAAATTACAGTAAGTATGTATTATTGTATTGACTGTTTTTCAACTTGTTAATTATCATCTTTATCATCGCTTTGACTTTGGGACATCCTTATTCTGTGTTGAGTCGCTGTCATTGTACATGTGCAACAAAAGTTTACTTCCGGCTATGATCATTGTAAAATCAATAATGACATCATGACAATTTCAATTGTAATATCATTCTGAGTGCATATCAAAATCAAACTGTTAAGCCTTTCTTTTTCCATAGTAAATCTCATTTCAGCCTTTACTCTTTAAAGCGTAGAAATGATTCTCTTATGATTCGCACGTTAGCTATAATTTATTTTATTTATTTTTCCACCCTCTAATTTTTAGCACCCTCAAATTTTTGGCTCGCTAGGCACGTGCCTAGCGTGCCTATGCGGAAAAGCAGCCCAAGTAGTTCTTGTATTTCTTATTCTTTTGCCTGTTATTTACTCATTTGTAACGTATTGTTGTCATATTCGCATGTTGGATCATGTTAATTTTAAAAACACTTGGCTGCTGAAATTACGTTTATATTTTTAATACGATGAAATGTATTTTACATTTTATCAAAAACGTTTAAATTTTAAGAATATTTCTCTTGCAATGAACTGCTAAATAATAGTGCAAAACTTTTCTATAAAAGTATTTATCATATTCTGTGTAAGCAAGATTCAGCTCAATGATTTTGGTAAGTAGAAAAATAATATTTTTAATATTGTTATTGTTTGATTTTTTGCTTTTTCACATTTAGCTTAGTTTTCTTCACTTTTTATTATTAAATTCTTCTGATCCAATCTAGAATGGAATTTCATAAATACATAAAATGAAGAAAAACAAATGCTTAGGAATATGTATAAAAGAAGTGTGCGTTTCTAAGACATCCTTTCTTTTACGAATTAACCTGAAACGTACTTGTGCAATAATCGTATACACCCGACATATATTCATTTGTATGTACTATATAACCTTGAACTGGAAAAGGAATTACTATAGCATTAATTAAAATAAACCTAAATCAAAACAAAAGTCACAAGCAAAGATAACGGTAAACATATTTACAGTTAAAATGCGTAACGATTTACAAAAAAGACTGCATACCGAATAAAGAAGCAAAGTTAAAACATTATAAGTGACGGAAAAACTCTTCAACATTGAATTTTAAATCAATCCAAAGGAAATGTTGAGAAAAACCAGCTTGAAGTGCATCGTGTGTCTCTCTTACTTTTTAATTCTTACACTTTTGTGTCGACTGTTGAACAACGGACAAAAAATTGTTCTTGAGAAATTCCTGAATTTCAAACATACAAAGAGCTTTTGGGCGTTGTTAATTCTCATAGCAGATGTGACGAATTGTGTTGGGAAGTAAAATAAAATGGAAAAGTAGTTTTATGTTTTGATTTTATCGAAGATACATATTTTTTAGTTTAATATTATTTGAAGATATAAAAGAGAGCAATCAAATGATTGGTGCTAACTTATATGTAAAGAAATGAAAAATCGAGTCCATAATTATAGGGCGTTTGTAATGTTTCACCTGATAAATTTTGAGGTAATCAAATATATAGTTGATTTTTTTTCCTGGTTAAGATAAATAAAATGAATTAAGTGGAAGATTTGTTTCTGAAAGATTGGATAGAGTAGA